>CAKALG010030912.1:0-28227 GCA_916700815.1 Helicolenus hilgendorfi | reverse complement strand
TGCGCATGGGATCCCGACCCGGTAGATTTATACGTGTAAAAAGTTACAAACAGTGCCTTTAATATAAAGAAATAATATATTACATAATAGTGATACCAAACAATTAGGACCAGATATATATAATAACAACAATAACAATACATTAAATATATCAAAAAAGATAAGTGTGTGTGTGTGTGTGTGTGTGTGTGTGTGTGTGTGTGTGTGTGTGTGTGTGTGTGTGTGTGTGTGTGTGTTAGTGTGTGTTGCGTGGAAGTGTATGGTTAGTGTTTGTGAGGAGGATATTGATTTAAATCTCTATAATGATTTCTGGGCAATCGTAACCAAACAACATTGTGAGTGGGAAAAAGTTATGCAAGCAGTTATGTGCATTTTTCTGTTTGCAAATGCAAATTTAAAGTAAATATGTCTTACACAAACAAGATTGAGATCTGCCCTGAATACATCCAAGCAACACAGAGATATATAAGTAGTAGTAAAAAAAAAAAAAGGGTCCTTTCCAATTCAAAGAGGATTCTGTCTAATCCAATTGGATTGGACTTAATAAATCTGCCCTCAGTTACCTGGATACCGAAGGCTACCCAGGATACTAATGGCCAACTAACAGATGTGATCAACAAAAACATCATGACTAACAGACCTAATCCAAGATTTTTATCTGGTGCAAATAGCATTAATGTCCAGTTGCTGAAGCCCGCTCAAACTAAGACTGGTTTTCACCATCTTTTATCTCCGTGTAAGACCCACAGTGCAATCGTTCTTAAACAACACCATGAGCACATGTGTGGTTTTCCAGATGAATACAAAAAAAACATGTCTGATGCACTGGTGCAAGAACTAACACCATATTACAGCTGTAAAATGAGGAACAGAGAGGAGTTAGTTAACACAAACACAGAGAAGGCAGTAGGGGTACATTTCTGTTCCACATTGTTCAGTTTGATCACTACAGCGATGATAAACTCGCTTGCAGCAATATTTGATGAAGAGTGTGATGAACTTTTACCTGGTTCTGGTCAGACAATCACAAGGGATGGTGCACAAACGAGGACTACTGAGCAAGTTATTCTGTTGTAACTCACTCTGGATAACAGCATCACACATGTAAATCATATCACTCTTATATATTACAATTCCTCAGGAGTCTGTTGATTCGCAGTTGAGGATGAGAATGCACATATGCCCTCTAGGGGTGGTTTTATCCCACCATCATTTGGCCCTGCAGGCATTTTGTGTGCACAATCAGGGGCTACTTTACAAACTTGTACAAGTGCATTACCTGTATGTATATATACTATGATAGGCTATGTATTCAAATAACAATTAAAAGATATCTGTATTAGGTACAATGACCACCTCTACTGTGTAGGATGTAAGCCGTCTGTCAGTATGTAGGGTATAGGCCATAGTCTACTGCAGGTTAGTTGTCATGAGGAATCTATCAGTGCAGAGCTTGGCGCGGATATCTGCGTCACTGCAGACGAGCCCATAAACCAGCTTACTGCAGATTACCCTGTATGTGCAGGGCTGCACATTCACACAGACACACACGGGCATGCGCACAGTGCGAGCACACTCGCACCTCTGCAGATAATGCAATGCTTACTGTATGCCACTTTAAGGTATTGTTCATGCTCTGCATGTTCTGATCATAAAACAGAAAACATCGTACATATACTTCCACACTTTCACGTACATTTGAATATCTGTCTGATTATAATCTGATGACTCTTTATCTGTCAAGTGCTTGAGCCATAAATAACATATTCTATGTCATTTATCAATATGTTATTTAGGTCAAGTTTACTGGAAGTGTTAATGGTATTTGTTTGTTCAGTGAAGTGTGTGGGAGCTGTTTTCACTTCTTGGTATTGTTCCTTTTCTGAGTCTCATTGGGTAAACTATGAGCAGAGCAGCAGCCAGTTACAATTAGAAGTGTGTGATAAACAAAGGTCACACTAAGGAAAAATGAAAACAACAATACATTTCAGTGCAATGCAAAACATTATTCAAGACCACGTAGCTCTGTAGTTCAGGTCAGTCACACTCTGAACTTTCCCCATTCACCAACAGGCTCAATGTCAGGCTTACTGCTGGGGATGCTTACCATGAAGCTGCTACTTACCTGACCTCTGACTCGTCAAGTGGATGACTCCGGCTTGGTTTGCAATGACTGACGACATCAGAGGATTGGCGAAGGGGATTTCAGACGGACCCCTCTTTGGGCTGCCAAAATGATCACAGCATACGGTATGGAAACAAATGTGTTTGTGTGAATGAGCCGAATGTGCATACATCCCTTTTTATACTGAGAAACATGACCAGGAGCTTCATTCAAAAAGTCAGACAGACTTGGTGAACCCATCCTTTAATGTCTGGCCACCTGCTTTCTTATTACATCTGAAGTATCTCCCTCGCCCTGTGCACTTGTCTTTAACCCCTCCCTCCATCCTATCCCACTCTTCCTCTTTTTTAGCTCGTCCTCTTTTCCGTTCCCCTTTCCACCATTCCCACACGTAGAAGTTCATTAAGAGATTACGGTGAGCCCGTTAGCTGAACGTGCCTCTGTCCCTTTCCCACCTCACTACTATTTTTATTCTTTCGTCTGGATTTCCATTAGGAGGGAAAATAATCTGTCCATGTGTCCATGTGGACCGAACATTAACTCTTTACTTACTTATCTCTACTTTTTGTAGACTGGGCAGTAATATAAGTCTTTTACAATCGATAAAAAGGCATATAATCATCTTTTGTTTGTATTGGTATCTTGCTTTAGGGTAAACAGAAATAATAGACTCTTTTTTTTAATTATTCATTACTGGTGGTGGTGAACAAAGCTGTTGACGGGCATTTGATTCAATATCATTTTTAGTCCAAAATGTATTTTTATATTTTTATGATCAGTCACCCTGCGGCATCATATCGACCAACAATTGTATCTTTAACCTATAGCTAACCTTAGCTAACTTAAGCTAATGTTACCAGGAGACTAGCAAGTTAACAATAAAGACAAGCTAGTGATGAGCTAATTAGCGTTGCCAGATTGGTCTGGTTTCCGCCCAATGGGGCTATTTTTGATTAAGTTGGTAGGAGAAAAATAGCAATGGACTGGTACATGAAATTTGGGCTGCTTTTGTCAACATTGTGAAAACAATATTCCCAAAGATGCTGTCATTTTATGGTCAAAAACACAGATACAAAAATCAATAAAATGTCCACTCACTCATATTATTAACTCATTTAAATGAAGAAATATTTGATTGACATGAGTTGTATTCAATCGTCGTTATGGACGAGGGAGGACCTACTTACCTCGACGTCATCACCATCATTGACATTGACATAGTAATTTGTGTATGTAAAACCGTGGTAGCGCTGTTTGCCTCGCTCAGAGGTCATCCTTACCATGATAGCACTACTTTAGGAGTAACAGAAGTCAGATGGCGGCTGGCGGTACCGCGGTTTTGCACTCTGCGGCTCACGTTACCACAGTTTCACAAGTATGTTAGAGAACTACGGTGGCCTTCAGGTAACATAAAAACGCAAAAGGCTCTCTCTAGAAGCCAGTGTTTGGTTTGTCTGTTCTGGGCTACTGTAGAAACATGGTGGAGCAACATGGCGGACTCCGTTAAGAGGACCCGCTCCCTATGTAGATATGAAGGGCTCATTCTAAGCTAACGGAAAACACAACGATTCTTAGTTTCAGGTGATTATACTCTAATGAAAACATAGTTATGAATATTATATTCCATTTCTGATAATGGATCCCCTGAAATGTTACACACTGGCCCTTTAATGAAAACCAAAAAATTATTAAGCTTCCTTCTTTGCCATCATTTCCCTTGCATGCCCTTCGCTTAAAATATTCTTGTGTCATTGTATCGTCTAGAAAATCTAATCCTCAAACTCATCGTTTTGGGTTATACTTTAGGGAACCAACAATGCTTATCATTCTTGGGTAATCCAGTTTCAATATCGGAGTTGGCAGAAATAGTCCATAGGGGATGCAAAAATAATTGCACTCATGCTGGTTCATGCCGGTTGTCCCACAGTAACTGTTGGAGTTGTTAACTTACACTTAAGCAAAAGTAATGCTTCATCTGCAAGCAGTTACAGATCTTCCTGTTCCTGTTACTATGCATGAAATTCATATTGTCAGTCCATTGCCCTTTGACACACATACAGTATACTAACACATAGTAGCTAATGTAGCTGTACTAGCTAATGACACTGTACGCAAAGACGAACCTCGACAGTATTTCCAATCAGTTTTAACCCTGACCTCAGTAATAGACCTTTGCTGAGTAGTAGTGTAAGCCCCCACTAAACTCTTCCACAGCCACTAATGAGATTCGCTGACGTGCCCTGCGCTGTAAGCCATCCTACAGCGCTCCAAGAAGCTGCTCTGTGTGGGAGTATGTTAATAACGACACATATAAACTGAAAGAGTATCGTGTTGAAGAGAAGACAGAACAGTGAAGTCGAGATTAAACGGCGGGTTTTCACATCACATTTCTTTATCAAGGCGTTAGTTACAGGAACACACACACTTCTGCAAACATTTCCGTCTTTAAATTGATCTTGTGCTTGGCTTTATCACCGATAAGATCATTGTCTGACCGCACATGACCATGCACATATTCAAAGATGTGTATTGCTCAAGCAAAAACACAAATATTGTCTGAAGAAGGGAGGCTAAACGCGCTTCAACCGCCTCACAAGGAATAGTAGGCCTGTCCGGTGCTCACAGATCAGGGCAATCTTGTAACAGGAGAGACTTCAGAGGGCAGGTCCAAAGCATACTGGAGCACAAGGATTTAAAGCAGTAAACTTCATTAAAGACTAACGTTTCGACGCCAACTGCGTCTTCATCAGAGTCAAAATAGAGTCACATGTTGTCTGTGTGAAAATGTTTATGAAAGTCTTCACAGTCAATTCGTGTAGCATTAAATATACCCAGAGTGGTTACTATTTGTACAAAAACACCATGTGAACTGAACTATGGTCCTGCAGCCTCAGAGATTCATATACTCCCTCCGCCAGTATGTTTCCCCATTTTGTTAAAAGACTGTTCTGCTTTCCTGACCTGCCATGACTGAGGGCAGCAAGTTACTGTGAGAAAATAAACAGGAAGTGAACGGCTCTATCTGTGACTCAGCTTCCTGTATGGTACTTTGGTCGGAGATGTTAAGACCACATTGTTATTTTGTTCTATGTAAACAGACACATGCAGACAGACACACATAAACATGCAATTGTCTCTCACCTATGACTAAAAAATTAGTTTTATAAACTTGTTTGTAAACCAGTGGTTCCCAACCTGGGGGTCGAGGACCCCACAAATTAAATCTGAGGGGTCCTGCCAAATTTCTGTCCATTTTCTCTGATATTTGCTTTTCCACTTATGAACTACTTAATCATTTAAGGCATTTTAAATCCTGTTAAAAATGATTGAAACAAAACAGTTGTAAAAATCAGTGTATAGTTGAACTGGTTACAATGGACATTCAAGGTTAGATTACCAGTCATGCAAAGTGTCCCTCTGAACTCCCAGGCCCCAAAAGCTCCATTGGTGTGCCAATTTAATTGAAAAAGACATTTAAGAATATGTGCCTTGTTTCGCGTATCTAGTTTTCTGTGTCAAAATCTAGTTTTTATATATTCATTATTTCAGTTTTGTGTGTATAAGTTGCAAATTGCTAAATTAACCTGTAAGATTTACTATACAGCAAAAATGGAGCCAGGGACGATTATTTTCATCGTCAATTAATCTGTTGATTATTTTCTTGATTAATCGATTAGTTGTTTGGTCTATAAAATGCCAGAAAAGTATGAAAAAATGTTTGAAATTGGTGTTTCCCAAAGCCCAAGATGACTTCCTCAAATGTCTTGTTTTGTCAACAACTCAAAAATATTCAGGTTACTGTCATAGAGGAGTAAAGAAACCAGAACATATTCACATTTAAGAAGCTGTAATCAGATCATTTTGACTTTTTTTTCTTTAAAAAAATCACTCAAACCGAAATAGTTAGCGATTAGTAGAACAGACATCTAATCGATTAATCGTTGCAGCTCTTCTGAGCAGTCTCAGACATAAAATGATAAGTAATTAGAATTAATTGCAGATAATTTGTACTATTTCTGAAATAACATGAGATATAAGATGAGTACCTTATATCTAGTAGATTTACTCTCATCTCACTTTTCTTTCAGTTTCATGGAGAAACTGGAAAACCCCTGAATAGTCCCTACAAAGGTCACACACAGCATGAAGGTGCTACACTGCCATCTGCTGGACTTCAGCACACAACCCATGTTGTACTGAATTAACTGGAGACACACTGACTGTTGAAACGTCCTCTGACATCTCACGAGGTGGCGCCCTTTTCATAAAGCTCACACAGCAGTTCATTATACACTCTTACCATCTTTCCTCTCTCTTATTCTCACTTTCCCACACTCCACACTGCACTGAAATGTTTAGCAAATGTATTTGTACAGCTGTGTCGGGTAAACAGTGTCATCCAAGAGCCAAGTTAGGTCATTTTATCCTTTAATGCGGCATATCATGATTCTGGTATTAAAAGTGCACTAATGAAATACATGCGACTATGACAAAATAACCCCAATTAGTTATCAATCATTCACAGCATCTCCGTCTCTCTTCACATGCGTATGTGGGGTGATTCGGGGTGATTCGGGGTGAAATGTCAGCTCTTGTTCTGGTTAGAATAATGCTGACGTTACAGATATCACAATCATCTGCTGAGGGATCTAATCTTTGTGTCATTCAGGTTGCATGAGTGATTTGATCGCTTTTGTATTGTTTTTTTTTGTTGTTGTCGTGACCTGTGTCAGCATTATTATGTAGCCACGGCAACAGCTCTCAGCTTTGTCTGTTCCTCGTCAGTGGGGATGGGTGGCTCGGATGACTGGTGCAGCAGAGACGAATGCTTATGCTCAGCTTTGTTTTGACTCTGCAGCATGATATACGGTAATGCAAAAGTAGAAACGAATGCCTTTGAGGTGTCAGCCAACGTTGTGTGTGTGTGTGTGTGTGTGTGTGTGTGTGTGTGCACATTTCTGAGACCATTGTAATGGTTACCGATTATTGACATCATCTTACAGTCCGTACATTTTGCATGTGCACATGTAAACAGGGTGAGAGATGACATTTCCACTTAGTTTCCGCATCTGCAAACTGTTAGCTATCATCACGAGTGGCCTCGGTCATAGACGATATGATGAAATGGCAACAGAAAATAAAAAACACACATGTGCATTCACACCCTCCTGGTGACAGTCAGCTCGTCGGATCAACATATGACAGTTTAAAGATCAGTTTAAGGCTGGTAGGTTTTATGGAGACGTTTTTAACTCCAGAGGAACAAAGAAGATCTTCGTGGCGAGATCTTGAAGGAAATCCAGCCTGCGCGAGCTGCAGTTGCAGGTGATGTGGCAGTAATTTGGCGCCGTGGTCACTCATTTGGCTCTTTGCTCTATCATGAAAGGGTTAGGGTGGAGCTCCACTCCTCTGCTCTTCTGTCGCGACCTCGGTGAACAGTGATTTAGGGTGAGGTGTTCTTTCTCTCACTCCCAACGAGCAGAACAGTGGCGGGCGATGGGAGGGAAGAGGACAGTGAATGAAAGATGAAACGATAAAAATAGTCTCTGGTGTATAATTGAGGTCTTGGATGAGGAGACAGAGGAATGAAATAGAGAGTAAAGTGAAGACTGCATGGAGCGATGCTGAGTTGGACATCAGAGAAGGGTGGGGAAGAAGGAGGGGGTTGGAAAGTATAAACAAAACATTAGAAGCAGAGGTGGGTAGATGATGAAGAGCTTGAGATAAAATTGCTAACTCAAGCCCCAGAGGACCACGTCAACGCCTCACATACAGCATCCAGCCAGCCGGGTCCATCCAAGCCTGATGTCACATACCGCAGCTTTCTGAGTGCTTTCCTTCCACGGTCTACTTCTCACACTCGCCATTGTTTCCTCTTGACGTTGTTTGAGCTTTTATTGCCTTTATCTCTTCCTACCGAGCCAACTTTTAGCTCCTGCCTCTCTCTTTGCTCACGTCTTTCATTGACTCAGAAAGGTATTTATTGAATCAGTAAATATAAAGGAACATCCATAACACCTGGGATTTGCAGGTTTAACAACCGGCATAACACATATGGCATATTAACTCCAGGTTGTTCCTCACATGTGATACCATTACATTTGAGTTACAGAGCTAAGCATTGGATTTTCTGAAGAGTACATACCCGGCGATCTTTGAAAAAACATTTACTTCTATTCTGAAGGTATCCTCAAAGACTCCTCTAACCATCTGGATGAAAAAGTTGTCTGTCTGCTGCACAATAAAAAAAAAAAAAGCTGTGAATCTACTTCACATCCAAGAAGCCAGATATGACATATGTCCTTGCTCTCTTTGTACAACACAAGAAAAAATCTGATATATTAGATAGTAACATCAATAAGGACAAATATAAGTGACAGTAAAATTCTTTAAATTTGGTTCCCGTTGTATGGACGTGTTTCTCACTTGCAAACAATCCAGGATGTGCGCTCAGCAGAGGGGTACAAAACCCATAGCCCCAATGTCACATTAGCTGACGTGTACATTTTCAGTATTTTGAAATATACTGCTCCAGGGTTGACGTATTTTTGTAGGCCAAACGGGAAGTTAGCATCGCCCTGGTTCCCTTTGAAAAAAGCCAATGGGATTTTTTCATTGGGCTTTGGATTATTGAGGAAAATATCATTAATGATACTTACACGTTTTGTTCAGCAAGATAATCTCCACAAATGAACACCACTTTTATAATTTTTTAAGCGTAAATGCAATCGCCAGAAGTAAAAAGCTAACGTTAGCCTACAAACGAACTACACCACGGTCGCATGAACGCAAGTATAAACAATGAGGCTGTAAAGGCGGACGAGTCAGCGTGATGACATTTAGTAGTCTCATTTAGCCACTTGTTAGCAGCCGCCTTTTTTTCACATGAAGGCTTCAAAATTGACAAGTGGGGATATTTTCTGACTTATCTTATATCGTAGAATAAAACTTCTCTTCAGCTTGTGTTAATCACAGACCTTATTTCAGGCTAAAGGCTTTCTAACTAAAAACCCATTGACTTCCAGACGAGGGAACCGGAAGTGCTTAAATGCAAACTCATTTCTGGGTTTTAGGACTCATTCCTGTAGCACTCTATGGCATGCTGCCCTCATCCTTGCATTTATTTACCACATGCAATATAGACATCTGTTGGCTCAAGCTAGCTAAAGTTAAAAATGGAATTTCAGTGAGAAACGGCCGCTAGTAGCGATGATAACCAGTGCCTGAAATGGGCCGGTACTCACTGGTACTGAGTACTTCTGATTTTTGTCCACATGAGTACTCTTACTTCTTATTGCGTATCACCATGTATAAATACTAGGACTGTCAAATAATAACTGTCAAATAACTGTCCAAATATTGGATCAAATGCAGCCTTGTCCATACATCACCGACTTGACTTTGGTATTCCTTCTCATTATACAATAATAATCTGTAGGCTGACATTTGTCATATTTTCAGTTGGTTTTATTGTTACATGTGTGCAATGTGTGCAATTTGTATAAATAGCTAAATAAAACTTTTTTTTATTAACCAAATACATTTATGGACACACTGTGGAATTGTATGTAATGAAATACTTACACAAATATATTTGAAGTGGGATATATTACCAAGATATGCGTGAGCTGAGCAAACAGAGAGGTTTCCTTGAGTTAATGAACATTATTTTTGTGATTTGCTCTCAGTCACTCTGGTTTGTCTTCTAAGAATGCATCTCACTACGGTGACTTCCCTCGGAAGCCTGTTTATAAATTGTGCGAAAGCAAATGTCATTTCCTGATACTATTTTTGGATTAAGAAACAGAGAACTTAGAAAAATGGTTACAAAAAAGTCTTTTGCCAATGAGCAGACAAAATGTTTGTGTACTGTAGAAAAATTGTTAGAGGAGTGTTTGAGGATTTTGGAAATTTCGTAAAATCAGATGCATAGCTCTGTGACTTGAATGTAATGATAATATGAGAGGCACAAACTGGAGCTAATGTGTTGACAGGCTCTGCATTCTCTCATGCTAGCAGGTTAAAGTAATTTTTCATTTGAAAGTGTGTGTGTGTTTGTGTTTGACTGATTGTAATTGTGAATTTCAAATGACACGTTTCTTACATTCAAATCTGTAACCAAAATTTGACATGGCCAGCGGATCATCAGAACAGCTTTCAGTGTTCATTTGCACTCGATCGACCGTTCAGCTATATCTATCATTCCTGGAACGCGCTCCACGAGAAGTATTTTATTTGGACTGCATTCTTCGCTGTTGCCTCATAAATAATTGCTGTGTGTTTATAATCAGAGCTTTTCCTGTTTGGAGCAGAGAGGAAAAGACACTAAAAGGTCGAGTTATAGATGAGTGTGCCTGTGTGTGTTAATGTATTTGCATGTGTGTGTGCTGGATTAGAAATGACAGCAGGGAATATCTGTTATCAAAAATAATTTGCAGATGACTCCGCCATGTAGCCTGTACATGCTGAGCTGGACCAATACCTTCATGTTTGGTTCCAACAGCTGATTTATTTGCAGTGATCCATCCTGTTGTTTTTACCCTGATTATAAGTATCATTCAAGGAGTAATTAAATCATCACACTTTTATCAAGCTACAAAACAATTAAAGCAACCAACATCTAAAAATCAAGTCAATCAAAATGTCCTGCCAGCTGGCTGATGGTGTTTTGTTTTTTTTAAACCCAATCACAGGTACGTGCAGAAGACTTGTATGTAAAAAGCCTGATTAAGATCAACAGCTGCATGTTATTTCACCTCATTATTATTCTTCCTAAAAAGTCTCGGCCAGCGGCCACAGTTCAAGTATCTACATCAGCAGTGTAAAAGACGTGGTGCTTTATTCTCTCTGTAGCTGTTTTTCCTCCAAATGTAATTCTTCCTCCTTCCTCTGTTCAACAAAGATTGACATTGCAGTTTGCATTTTCCTTTACATCAGTCCACGCAGTTATCGGCACTTCAGTCAATCACTTTATTTACCCCACGGAGGGCAATTGTTGTGCAGCAGCTCAACAGAAGTAGGTGATGAAACGAAGATATAAATACAAAATAGAAATGAGTAAAAAAACAGTATGCAAATGGTTTTACACAATTTAACCTCTTAAGCCCAACGAACTGGGATGAACCGGGTCTTACTGGGTTGTACCATGTGCGTAGTTACAAAACATCCAGTTGCGTCATTATCCATGGGATATTTGTTATAATGGGGATAATGCCTTTGAAATTTCATACTAGGCGAGGACAAAAATCGTATTTTTTTCTTTATCGCATCTCCATTGTAATCTCCATGGTAATATAGGACCAATCCCAATGTCCCCCCTAAGCCCTGAACCCTCAGGGACTTGACTGACATCACCTGGTAAATGGTTGAGTGTGCGAGGCTGCAAGGGCTTGGAATGGTATAAATACGAATGGGACAGCACTTTGAGTTTTTATATCTGTTAGTCTTAGCTAATGGAAGTCTAAAAGTCGAACCACAAGGCAAAATCTGATCATCACGTTTCTGTGTTGTTTTGGTTGCAATTTAAGCAAAAAAAAAAGACTTGAAATGAAAAAAAAGCAGTTGACAACTAAAAATGACTGTAACCACACTAAACAAGGTTGGATGGTTTTGATTTTTTTTTTATTTTCTCTCCAAGCGACGGGTTATAAACTACAGCAATTGAAAGAATGAGAGGAGAACTCACAGAGGTCATACGAGGACAGAGACATTGCAATTAAAAATCATGTGTTAAAGTAACATTATCTTTGGCTGTAACTCCAGTTGTTTGTGTGTTGTGAAACTTGGCATCAGAGCTAGCTATCGTTTCCATCCAGACGATAAAAACACACAGTAGAGAGGTGGATGATTTATCCACGTGTCATTATGTATTCAGTAACTTTGCCAAACTGTCTCCTGCAATCTCACATGACTGAGTGCAATTTTATGCTTCACTCCCAAAAAGGTAAACCCACCACTTAAACAAGCCGTCAAAGCATGTAGCATGATATAGCACACAAAGAAAGAAGTAGAAAAAGGACTTAATCTGTCTGACCAGCATGTTTAGTGGTCATATTTCATGCCGGGATAGTTTTTTTTTTTTTTTTTTGCTAATAAATATGACCATTCAGACTATATCTGCCAGCAGTTAGACTCTTTGTTTGTTCAGGCAGTGCCATGGATTCAACATGCGCAGGCTGCATGCTGGTAAACACATCTCGTTGTAACCATGAGACCTGCCAGTTGTTCATCCAACTCAGTTTAACAGCATGCATTGTTAAAAGATGCATAAAAGAGACGTGGCAGTGGTTTAAACATTTAAATCTGAGCAGCAAAGTTTCCACAGAAATTTTCTGCCATCAACTCTCATATTTCTTTTGTTGGAGTAGAAACCGAGCACGCTCTGGAAATATGAATAGGTGTGTGCATCTTCTGCTAAATCACTTCCTAATCCGAGCGCTTCACCAGATAGAGGGCGTCGTGTCTGAGGCGAGATTACCATGCTGCAAAATTGCCCTTAAATTACACTGACATAAGCTTGTCACTTTTCAAGGTACTAAATCCTCATAAGCGTTCAACACGTGTTATTTAGCACCGCACCCAGAGATAAAATACAGCTTAGCAAAAAGTCTGTCTCCTGCAAAGTGTAACATCCAAGAAAAATATTGGCCTGTGCCTTCGAATCAAACGTAACCAAAAGTAGACGTTTTCGTCCCAGATTAGAAAGCTCCTAGCAGGCGATTTTTTTCCCTCACAATTCAAAATTTAGTACATATGCTATCAATATAAGTGATTTTATTTTCCAAGATGTCAGATATTGTAATTACTCCAATACTGCAACTTCCTAGCTGATGAATTTTCGCTACAGTCAAATACGGATCCAATTACCTTCTCATTTGAAAAGAGCAGGAGTAGGTAAATTGCCCATGACTCCAGTCTTCATTTATTACAGTGATGAGGGTTTAGTCAACCTTTTTCACCTTTTGGCAAACATGCAGAGAGCCATTGATCAGCAAGGAGGAAGAGAGAGACATACAGTACATGGCCAACACTGGAATATTACACCTATATGTGATTATTGAACAAACCAGTCCATAACTATGAGCTGTAATAGGCTGCTATAACAGCTTCCTCTCTTGAGAAGGAACCTGGATGCAGGGATTTGCTCCAATTTAGCCACAAGAACAAAGGCGATAATGCCTGGCTCGTAGTCGGCGGTCCAGTTCATCCCAAATGTGTTGGATGGGGTTGAAGTCGGTGGGCTCTGCAGGCCAGCCAAGTTCTTCCTCACCAAACTGGGAAAAAACCATCTCTGAATGGACCTGTCTTTGTGCATGGGGGCATTGTTGAAGCAGGAAAGGGCCTTGTAGAGACCTTGTAATGAGGGGTAGGCATTGCTTTGCTACAAAGGGTCACAAGCCAAAATGGTTGGGAACCACAGCTTTAGGGAATTAGGGGAAGTCACAATAAACTGATCAATTCCTCTGAAGCTGGTAGGAAGTCAGAGGACATTTTCTTGCTGACACCAGGCCTAAACCTGCTTTTTCTGGCCTGCTTTGCCATGCATCAGTATCTAAGTTCATCTAAGTCTTCAGATCTATCCAACTGCTAAACATATGGTGGTCAGATTTGTGATGTGCTATGCTGAGTGATAAAAAAAGAGTACAACAACAGCACAAACAAGTGACCCTTATCATGGCAGAGAGTCTATAAACAGAAACTATGGACCACACACACTTGTACTGGAACACACAGATAGATTGAAACACACACACACACACACACACACACACACACACACACACACCAACAAACATACATCGTCAAAGTCTGTCAAACACACGCCTCCACAGACACACGCCTGCACACATCTGTTTTGATTTGGAATAATAGAACAACAAAACCTCCTCCTGTTGGAGTGATAACACGATGATAAGTCAGCGCACACGTCAGCTTGTTTATCAGAACTTTGCTTATTAGAGCACAAAGTGACATGAAGGCTTCACAGATGTTTTCTGACTGAAATGTCATCACATGATAGTTATTTTGACTTTAAGCCATCTTTACATGTGTGAAGACTTAATAACTTAAAGGACAGTGAGTTTAGATGTATCTCATACTGCTGATTAAAATCAAATTAAAGGCCAGTATACAAAAAAGGCAGCTGCAATTGCACTGTTCTTAATAATAAGCAGTGTTTAATGAACTTTTACCAACAGATGTCTTTCAACAGCAGTATTTCTTGAAAATGGAGACTCGATCCTGTTGATAAGTACAGGTTTTTTGTTAGCTGGTGAACATTTAGCAGATATAGAGCCAGATATTTCCCTCAGGAGTTGGTGGAGACCGAAAACAGAGCTAAAAGTAGAGTGAATATTGGATTTACATTCACCCTTTTGCCAGTCACATGATTATAAATGAATGCTATTGGTGTGCCGTATCTGCTGGGAACACAAATAAGCAACTGTTTGCTAACATGTTTAGCCATGTCAGCTTTTTTAGGTGATGTCAATGTTTTCAGTAGGGCCGTCAATTCATTTGGAATATGTAATCGCGATTAAGCGCATAACTGTCCATAATTAATCACGATTACGGTAAATATGCTGCTTTATGCAAATGTATGTATATATTTATTATTGGAAATCAATTAACAACACAAAACAATGACAAATATTGTCCAGAAACCCTCACAGGTACTGCATTTAGCATAAAAAATATGCTCAAATCATAACATGGCAAACTGCAGCCCAACAGGCAACAACAGCTGTTAGTGTGTCAGTTTGCTGACTTGACTATGACTTGCCCCAAACTGCATGTGATTATCATAAAGTTGGCATGTCTGTAAAGGGGAGACTCATGGGTACCCATAGAACCCATTTTCATTCACATATCTTGAGGTCGGAGGTCAAGGGACCCCTTTGAAAATGGCCATTACATTTTAAAACCTCCTACTCACTCTAAATATTGATATAATCAAATGCAACACATCAATGCAAAATCAACAGAAGTTGACGCCTAAATGAGCAGTTGAAATGATGGACTGTTCTACTTATGGACTACTTGGCATGTGGTCAGGAATGAAGCTCTCTAAATAATTAAAACCATTGCTTTTTAATTACAACATAATTAGGGACATACTTCAATCAAACTGTATTTATATAGTGCAAGTCATACATCAAATGCGACTCTGATGATGATCAACTCAAATGTTCAGCAAGTGCTGAGCATAAATTTTAAAAATTTAAATGAATACAGACATTTAATTGAGTAAAATAAAGTATGATATAATAGAACTAGTAACTAGTTAAAGGGCGGGCTGAAAAGGTGTCTAATATACTTCTCTATCCATGATCTGTAACATCACTCATGTCCAAACTTGTAAAAACATGTGATTTATAACATCTTTAACCCTTTTGGTGCCTTCAAACGGGGTCGTGTTTACTGTGTTACCAGATGAGTCCATATGAACGCCCCCCTCTTGTGGTATTCACAACCTCATAAGTGGAGAGTTTCTGAAAGCTCCCAATTCACGAGTTGTGACGTGTTTGTTGACGTTGTCAGAAATGGCAGAAGCCATGGAAGTTCATTTTTCGGTGCATTATAAGTGAATATATTGTAATCTTAGTCGTATATTGTGTTTCTTCGAAATTTTATTAAAGGTCTGAGGAAAATGTTGATATTCCCAACGGTCTCATCTTCTTCCTCTGTCATTATGTCTTTACATTTACTGCATTATGTTAGCCGCTTGCTAGCTTGCTAAAGTGTTAGCCTCTGTGGCTTCAGTATACATTAATATTGCCGTCGCTTAGCAGCGGTGTTCTCAGGACCTAACCACTTGAACGCCAAGCACATCGTGTACACGACTTCCCATGTTGTAAACACAAGTTCATGAGGTTCATGTGAAGGCACTATTTGTTAAGTAAAGGATTTACAGTGTCTGTATCCTCCCCGGTTTAGTCACGTAATGTGTTCTGTTAGCTGAAAACTACACTGGCCAAGAAAGTTAGATACACCTATTTCTACAGAACAACTGTGCAATTTAAGTCCTCCACTGAGACTACAGAAAGATGAAAAACATCGTGAGCTCAAGTGACCCATAACATCGACGTTCTCCATTAATTTCAGAGCTGTGGGTGATTTGTTTATTTCTCTCGGAAGATGTCCACGAACAAGCAGCTGTGGGACATTTCCTGTTGTAAGTTACTGAGGAACTCAAGCTGAATGTCCCTGAACTGATGTCTTTAAAAAATGTCAGATCTCATTCAAATGAAAACAAGAGTTTCTGGAAAGCTGTGTCAGAGTACACTGTTCTGTTGTCTGGATTATTTCAGGCTAATGTAAGCAGTATTATTGCTCAACACAGACTGTAGTTGAGTTACTGGGTGACGCCCAGCTTAGTCTCTTTCCCGCAAAAGCAGGTATTGATCATGTCTGAAGTTTATGGTTTCAAAATGAATGTCCGTGCTTTTGAGTGTAATTGCGGCCCACGTGCATGTACATAAGTGGATGCACATGTGCGTTTTGTGTTTTTGATTTGTGCATCAAATGCATTTTCTCAATGCACGCACATAAAATCCTGAAAAACACATCTAAAGCCTGGGTGTCAGAACTCATGGCAACAGTTTGATCTGTGTGCTTGCAGTGTGTTGTCATTGTGCATCCAGAGCTTTCACCATTACTCCAGTCACATATATTGGCACCTGCATGAGGCCACCGTCTGCTGCACTGATGAGTGCTTGAACACATGTGTGCATTATGCAGTGGTGCAATAATTAAGTATGTTTGCTCAAACTGTTCTTGAGTACAAATTCAAGGTACCTATACTTTCAGTATTTCCATTTTATGCAACTTTCTACATCACAGAGGCAAATATTGTGTTTTCTACTCCACTACATTTGTCTGACAGCTTTAGTTAACTTTCAGATTATAATTTTTCACATCCTTCCTGTCCAGTGAAAACCAAGTAGCTCCAGATTTGATATGATTTAAATGCGAATGTTTCTGATAAACTGAAGGGTAGAGTGTCATTTTATGGGTTGAGGACCTATCATGCTTTTGTACTTTTTCCCTTTCCTTTATTGTATTATCTATTTTTTTTGTGCATGTAAAAGGTCTGCAAAGTTACAAAGCCTTGTTTGAAGTCCCGCCTTTTCTACTGTAACGTGGTGATGTCACCAAGTAACACAGCTGGTATGGGGAAAATAAATTGTTTTTTGACATTAAAGCAAGTAAATATGTTCTTTAGAAAGCATGAGCATCAAGTATGCACCTGAAAATAAGCATAATGGGTCCTCTTTAAGATAAATAATTTTTTCTAATGAAAACCTTTTAGAGATACATGGTTCTCACACGACAACAACGCTACAAACATATGATGATCTTATAGAATAGGATGCATTGCTGTAGATTAAACTACCCAACAATATAGTAGTAGTTCAAAATTAGCACAACCATCAACATCTACAGCTCTAAACTGCAACTTACACATTAATGTACCAGTAAAATGAATCCAAAAACATCATATATTATAGTAAAAAACTGACAGGGACAGAATAAGTACTTTTACTTTTGATACTTTAAGTAAATATTGCTGATAATACTCACATACCTTTACTTAAGTAAGGTTTTGAGTATTTTCACAGTGTGGTACTGCTACTTTCACTTAAGTTGAAGTTAAAGTTTGTTAACCTGTTAAACAAAGCATGTCAGACATCTCAAGTGTTTAAGTGTCATTGCTTCACCGATCACATGACTTTACATCTGCATACCCTGGAAGGTAAACAAAGTAGAAGCCACACATCCTCCATCACTCCCTCCAGGCTTTTTTCAGAGCTATATTATTGTTGTGAACGAAGACATACAGCAATTCTGTAACGGTATTTGAACCAATATTGTTGTGTATTCTGCTATTGCATGATTATAGCTTTCAGTGCATGCACTTTAGTACCTGTATGTCTCTATGGCTCTTATGCAAATCAATTGGAATGCTCTGTCTATATAAAACAACTCACCCAACAACATGCATGCACACGAAGAATTAACTAAACACTCATACACGCCCACACAGTCACCTCAAGATATTCTTCTGATTGTTTCATCTAACAAACATTACTCCCCAAACAAACTTTTGAAAAGAATGGAGCTGGGGATTTACGACAAGTCACTATATTTGCATAGCTTTGTTACCAGCGGCAACAGTATATAGCTTTCACTTTGTGAGTCTGTGTGTTTGACATCATGGCAGAATGAGACACCTAATGTAGGAGGAACTACCACAGAAGTGGTTTTGAGTACTTTGCCAGGTGTCTGTCTGTCTGCAGGACAGATTTTGTCAACGCGGTTAGCGTCAAAAGTTAGATGCAGTCATGAAACTTCACAGGTGTGTAGTTGAGATCAAAATGCAGAGTTTAGAGATGAGTGCAGTGCGAGCAAAGGCACCATAAGTAGGGTGGTAGGAAGTGGGGAAGGAAGCCACTTTATGCCACTGACCCGATTTGGCGTCGAAGCTGGTGCAGCTGGCGATATCAGAGCATCACAGCATTATTAGGCAATGTCGGTATTGTTAGTAAATCAGGTTTTGCAGGTTTAAAGTACCAGTGTGTAGGATTTAGGGGTTATCTATTAGGAGAGATCAAATATAGTATTCATAACTATTATCATAACTCATAACTCATTAGTGTACAATCACCTGAAACTAAGAATCATTGTGTTTTCGTTACTCTAGAATGACCCCTTCATATCTACATAGTTGTAAATAGTAAAAAGTTCAAAGTAATAAATGTGATGAAAATGAATCAGTGTCTAATAACTATTGAAAACTATATTTAATACAACAAGTAACTAGATTTATTGAAAATAACTTTCATTTCCTAGGCATAAGCATTTGTCATACTTCCCAACAAGTACATTAAAACCTCCTACTCAACCTGAATATTGATATAATCAAATGCAACACATCAATGCAAAACCAACAAGAGTTGACGCCTAAATAAGCAGTTGAAATGATGCACTGTTCTACTCGTGGCATACCTGGCATGTAGTGGTCAGTGAATGAAGCTCTTTTAAATAGTTCAAATTTATGAATAAGCTTGCCATTGTTGGAAACCAATCCCACTCATCCCAAGGCCGCGTTATCAAACATATCACAACCCCCTCCCCGACTCAGCAGGTCACACTGATCCTGAATATTGGAATTAGACTGAAAACTTTCCACTTCGCTGCAAAATCCCGTTCAAACTAAGAATTACGGTTGGACAGGCACCAGTAAAGCTCTATTATTAAAGAGCCAAAACAAACAAGCTTCTCTTCTCTTCCCTGTTTTTTCCTCACTCTCTGTAGCACCTGGCTTCTCTGTGAATACTGCCAGCTGGAAGAAACCTGGAGGAGCAGACAGAGAGAGAAAGAAAAAAACACACATTTGCCGTCTTTTAATAAAACTTAATAGAAAGAAAGTAGAGTGAAAGAAAGGGCAAGACGGGACAGGACAGATTAGTAACTGAAGGATGAGGACAGGGGGAAAGGACAGCAAATCCTAGATGCGTGAGAAGAGAGGATTGAGCAGGCAACAATGAGTCATCTACCATCCCAGAGCAATAATGTAACTGTTATCACTAGTCCTCCACAGACTTGACCCAACTTATTTTAAAAATTCTCATTGCGTCACAGTATCCTCCTCTTTCCCATTGCTCGCTTCCCACATCTTCAGTTATTAAATTATCAAGGATAATAAAGGCATTTTTTTTATATTACTGACTGAATGTTCTAAATTGGTTGTTGGCCTTTAATTAAAACCACAAATTATTTTCCAAAGCACAAATAAGCTGATTTTTTGGCGAGAGTTTTATAACAAATTTGATACTATTTTCATATAAGGTAAATATGAAGCTATTCTGCCAGGAGACGGTTAGCTTAGCTTAGCATGGAAACAGGGGGAAACAACTAGCCTGGCTCTGTCTGAAGATAACACATTGTAAGTGTAAAAACCATGCAGTGGGCAACTTCGGGGTCTGAAAGGTGAAGCCAATACAGAAGTGCCTTAAACTTGCATTTTTTTTCTAATAGCCAGCAGGGGGCGACTCCTCTGGTTGCAAAAAAAAAGTCAGATTGTATAGAAGTCGATGAGAAAATGAGCCTACTTCTGACTTGATTTATTACCTCAGTAAACATTGTAAACATAAGTTTATAGTCTCAATCACTATTTTCATGTCTTCTTCAATACAGCATGATGTTCATTTAATAAATTATGGTCCCATTTAGAGTCAAATAGACCATAAAGAAGGGTATGCTTTAGGGCGTGGCTACCTTGTGATTGACAGGTCTCTACCACAGCGTTGTCCGGTCTGGGAGTTGTCCGTGTTTTTGTCTTACAACTTTAACCCTTTCACAGTGTGTTGTCAGTTCATGAAAGTTAATTATAACTTATTTTGGGTGCCTAAAAATGTCTTATTTATTTGGCTGTACTTAGCTTCACCCTGTCGTGTCACTTCTGGTTGCAATAAAACAAGATGGCGACGGCCAAAATGCCAAACTCGAGGCTTCAAAACGGCAGTCCACAAACCAATGGGTGACGTCACAGTGACTACGTCCACTTCTTACATAGAGTCTTTGGTAAAATCAGCACATTACTGGACTAATTCCTGGCTAGGACCAGTAACTTCCTGGAGTCATGGCATCACTACTAGCTAGCTGTTTCCAGTCTAAGCTAACTCTCTCCCGGCTATAGTTTCATATTTACCGTACAGACATGAAAGTGGTATTGATGTTCTCATCCAACTCAAGGCGAGAAAGCGAATAAGGGACTCTCCCAAAATGTAGAACTATTAATTTCACATCAGACTGTTGAGCAAAAACAGGAATAAGCTTATTGTGTTATAATAAGCTTAAGCGTTATTGTAAACACTCCCTGATTAGATGGATTTAGCAGCGAGTTGGAATTTATCATGGTGCAATCTTAGTGGCTAGAATCTAATTATAATTTGAAAAGAATTAAAGGAGCCTATAGATGTGATTTATAACCATAATTACACCATAATTTATTCTTTGCATGACTAAACTGCATCATTTCACCATGCTGTATGTAGCGCACTGACAGAGAAATAATAAAAACTAATATAACTTAAGATAAGATAATCCTTCATTAACCGCACAGCGGGGACATATGCTTAGAGGTTGTTTTAATTTTGTTTTCATGCTCACAAACACTCCACTACACAAGCCTTTCAGCATGCACATAAAATGATTCTGCCTCAGATGATTTCTTCCTTTGTCCCTCGAGGGTCAAGATAACCCCCTTCTGATGACCAAAAGCCTGTGTTACAGATCATGAAAATTGCAAGCGAGCATCTTGGCAGCAGTACATACAGTGAATTTAGAGGAGAAGTCATCGGTGCATGGGAAAGGGATGCTTTCTTTGTTGAGAACCGGCCAGAGAAAACCCTGCCTGGGCCCAAAGGAGCAGCTGGGGGAAATACTGAGTCACAAATAACACATAGACAAACTCCCTCCCGCAGCAGTCCTGACCCTTTGGTTGGACTGCTTTTTTTATTAACAGTGGTGTCTAGACAGAGTTCAGCACAAAATGGGTTATGAGTCAACCAAGCCTGCTGTCCACACAGCCTGAGGAGAGAACGTAAATGGCGTTTCCTCGGCCTCTAAGGGCATGACCGACAGAGTTACTACAGGAGAAAAAGCCCCTCTTCTCAGCCACACACACACTGGAAGAACCCCACCTAGACCTGATGGTTCACCAAACATATCAAAGTGTCAGTTCCAGTCCCGCCGGAAATTAATGAAAAGAAAGCACAAAAGGTGAAGGCCGGAGAGAGTGTAAAGGAAAGGAGAATAAAAAGATGCAGTAATGGATGTAGCCAGCTATCACAAGACACATCAGTAGAAGAACAACAAAGAGCTTTATTGAGAATTATTTGTACAGAGACTAAGCGTAGTCACAGAGGTCGTAAAGACAATTAAGTGAAACATTTTACAATAACAGAGAAATTGTCTGGAAGTTATCTTTGGAAGCACACTGCTACTGTGCAGAAGCACTGTTCATATACCTTTAAGAAGACATTACAATAGCCGTGTTTCCATTCAACGTTTAAGCAAATTTTAAGGGAAATTTGGAAAAAGATATGCAAATTAGGCGCATTTTACAGGTTTGGAGCAAATAAACTCTGCTACAGTGTAGTTTGGTCAGAAGTTGGCGCTATAGGTGACGCATGGCTGTAATCCACCAATAAGATGAAATAGAGGTTGCAAACTAGAAACGAAACAAGTCAGCTTTCCGTTTAACCATCTACGAGAGAAAAATGGAGAGAGGTCTTCAGGAATTTGTGTCCATTGGTCAATTTTTAATTGTTCTTTCATGTCAGCTAGTATTGATCATGTCTCATGTTGTCTGGAGACAAAGACAAACATTCACACATAATGGGAATATCTGAGAGGACGCCGACAACGGAAACGGCTGATCAGTCATGTGAGTTAAATGTTCGATACGTCAGAATTTATTCTGCAAATGTGTTTCCATAATCCATTTAGAGCAACAACTCATTTTTGATAAAGGAAAAAACCACCTAAAGCGACCACAACAATTATTTTCCGCAGTTGACGAAGTTTTTATTAAATTATATTGTTTCTATAGAGCTTTTCTAATGCGATAATTCAAAATGTAAATAAAAATGTGTGAATGGAAGCACGGCCACTGACCAAGACTAAGAGTGGATAATAAATGTCGTGGCATGTACTCAAGTACTGTATATAAGAACACATTTGAGGTACTTTACTTGAGTATTTCCTAGGGATGCACCAATCCAACATTTTCAGTCCTGATACCGATACTGACGATATCGATATCGATATCGATATCGATATCGATACTGATACCGATACCGATACCGATACCGATACCGATATCTGGGCTTTGGGTATCAGCCGATACCGAGTACTGATCCAATACCAGTGTTTAATCAATAAGCTGTGAGACATTGTGTGGAAGTGACTGGGATCATTCTTCTATGTGCAAGGCAACATATAGCTTGACTTAAACACTCCTTTCTTAACTTTGTAAAACAAAATGTAACAAATAAATACATAGATATAAATTTGCTGAATTATTATTTATTATTCAAATAATTAATCGTACACCAGCAACTTAGTAAAAAATTAAAAGGAATTACTATTCAAGCATAAACCTTTCTAATGCAGCAACAAATTGGTCAAAACTTAAACAGGAATTTAAATTCCAGTATATAAATTATAAGGTCTATAAATATAGAACTAAATTGAATAGATCAGCCCCATTGTAATCGACACCCAATCCAGCTATTTGAGTCAGTATCGGCCCGATATCCAATCCGGTATCTGTATCGGTGCATCCCTAGTATTTCTGTTATATACCACTTTATAACTCTAATTTACTTCAATTAGGCTTAAAAAGAGAATATTGTACAGCTGGACCATCGGGAAATACTGCTTCAGCTACAGGCATCATTTATGCATCAGTAACAGTTACATATAACAGTCACAGGGGCATTTTTCTGCTTTTTTTCATAGTTGAAGTGTATTTTGCTGATAATACTTCTGAACTACTAACACTAATATGAATATGTGTATTTGTTTATTTGAGTTAGACGAGAACTTTCTCATCCAACAAAATGTCAAACTTTTCCTTTACGTATCATTTTCAATGCAGAACTTTTACTTGGAGTATTTTTACAGTGTGGTATTATTGCTGATAATAACACTTTTGACCATGAAATTACAAAAGCCCATTTATCATAAAGCAATATAAGATATGCATTATATCTTTCTTTTTTTATAATGTTAATGTGTTGTAATTTACATATGTTTAAAGTGACATGTTGCAATGTCTCGACACAGTTTACTGGAGGCAGAAATATATAAAATATACAAAAACAAAATTACAGAGGTGAAATAGTCTGCCTGAAAATGTTTCTAGACTCCAGTGGTCCCAAACAAAATATAGAAGAATAAATGAATGAATGATTTTACACATCTGCTTGGATTATCCTTCCAGCACACTCTCCCTCTCTCTTGTCTGTCTATGTCTCTCTGTTGCTAAACATTGGAGACAAACTGTCATTCCTCTTGTTGGATGCACTCCAACACAAACATTTATTAAATCTTTTCTGTTGTTTCCTGGGACTGGATCTCTCCCTTAAAAGCTAAGATGCTTAGATAGACAGTGCCATTATCAGAGAGAGAAGTGCTGGATAAAGCTTGTTTACAGTCTCACTATACACACATCCACATTAATACAAATAAATACATTTATGATGAAGTAGAAGAAAAATATTTCTGGAGATTATGATCTAAATTCACAAAAAGAAAATTGTATTGCAAACGCAATAGAATCTATTATTTCCATGTTGATTTTTAGACTCTTTGTCTGATTAATTTTTCTATTGTATCTATTTTTACAGCTCTGGCTGAGGACCAGTTATAATCAGCACACACTTTAATTTCAGAGGAGACTTTGCACAACTTCAAAAATTATCATTAAACCACAAATCTTCTGCAGCTCTCTGTGACAAATGAAAAAAACACACCCTCAAAGTGAGTATCAGCATGAGATCTTTTGACTAAAAACACATTTTTGTTCCACAAGAACAAAAATGATTATTTTCTAAGCGTATCGTCATCGAGGTTCTTCACTCTTTGGTGTTTTTTTTTATCGATCATACTATATCAAATGATTAGACTTCCTGCAACTGCGCCTCTGCATTGACAGTATGTTCCCTTTTTCGGCAGACAGTGCACATGTTTCTAGAAGCAAATGCATAAAGGAGTGGATTCAGGCTGCTATTCACAAATATCAGTGCTCCAACAATGCTCCAGCTGTCCATGCAGAACTTCAACAGGGCGTCGTTTTTGAGCAAAATTGCTGCCACATTGAGCACATTTGTGATATGATATGGCACACTTAGGATGACGAATGTCACAATGATACTTGTGACCAGTCGGGTCGTCTGTGGGTTGTTGAAGAAAACCGCCTGGTTCACTTTTATGTGGAGGGCGATGTATGCAAATACCACGACAATAATTGAGACAAATCCCGGCAGAAACTCTGCCAGCATGATGGCTATCTCCTGGGCCGGGGAGGAGAATTGAGCTTCGCAGGTTGTCCAGTTCTGGTATGTGGTCAGCTGTTGAACCACTAAAACTGGGGTGGACAGGATCATCGCAATCAGCGAGAGCAGAACCAGCAGCCTCCTCTTTCCTACCTGACTGTCGCCTCTCTGTGGGTACACCACCTGTAGGTAGCGCTGGACACTCAGTGCCGTCACAGTCAGCAGGCTACTGTAAATGCTCCAGTACATGAGATACTTTATGAGCTTACAGGTCACCAGGCCGAGGGTCCAGCTGTGCAGTAAAATGTAAATCCACAGCGGCAGGGTGAGCAGGCAGAGCAGGTCTGATATGGCCAAATTCAGCATCAAACTCTGGCTCAGAGTGGACAGGTGCTGCCAGTTTGGTCTGAGGATGATCACAGCGATGTTTCCAGGAACTCCCAGCAAGAGGCAGAAGGACAGCACCATCGCAGGGATGAGACTACTGGAGACCCAGGAGTCAGGAGATGGATGTCCAGGAGTGGAGGAGATGTTAGAAGGGGCAACAGAGGAGTTGAGTTGTTCCATGCTGCAAACTTGCTGGCATATAAGCTCAATGTTTAGCGCTGAGTGAGTGAAGATGTAAACAGTCTGTCAGAGTACCGAAGATGACTCCACTATGATGCGTTAAAAGAGGAAGGAATACCTGATTAATGCAAATGAACTGAAGTCCTGTCTGGATATCACAAGTTCGATCATAGCTAGATGGTTTTGCATGGCTTCATTATCTGATGCATTTTTCCATATTCTGTTTCCTGCACAGTGAGCTTTCACGACAACACCTCCAGGGAAGAAAACAATACAACCTGAGCCCTACTTTTCACATCTACATATACTGCAACAGTGACAACTCTACATAATATTTGACATGATGTCAAAGCAAAAGCATTTTCCACGCAATAATTCCAATTTGTTTCCCATCCAACATCTCTCATCATATATATTTATCATTAAACAGTAATGGATGTAAAACAACAAATACTTTCCATTTTTGGAAATATTGTTTAACTTGATATTTACACAATTGATATTAATATTTTAATAAAACCTTGCATGTTTCGACAAAATAATCTCCCCTCATGGTCCATTTAGTAGCTGTTTAGTAGCCATTCTAGAGACTCCAGTCATATCATATCATCTTTTTTAGTTTTGCCACTTATCATGGAAATGTTCAAATGACATGTGTTTTTTTTGTGGGCACTTTAAGGACTTATTGTCCATTTTGGCTCAAAATGTGAGATTCAGAGTTCACTTTTGACCTTAGAAACAGCAGCTGACAAAAGACTTGTTGTGACTTTTAGCGTTTCCTCGACCTCTAAGGTCATGACCAACATAGTTACTACAGGAGAAAAAGCCCCTCTTCTCAGCCACACACACACTGGAAGAACCCCACCTAGACCTGATGGTTCACCAAACATATCAAAGTGTCAGTTCCCGTCCCGCCGGAAATGAATGAAAAGAAAGCACAAAAGGTGACGGACGGGGAGAGTGTAAAGGAAAGGAGAACAAAAAGATGCAGTAATGGATGTAGCCAGCTATCATGAGACACATCAGTAGAAGAACAACAAAGAGCTTTATTGAGAATTGTTTGTACAGCGACTAAGCGTAGTCACAGAGGTCGTAAAGACAATTAAGTGAGACATTTTACAATAACAGAAATTGTCTGGAAGTTATCTTTGGTAGCACACTGCTACTGTGCGACAGCATTGTTCATATACCTTTAAGAAGACATTACAATAGACGTTTTTCCATTCAACTGTTAAGCGAATTTTAAGGGAAATTTTGAAATGTCACAAAAAAAGATATGCGAACTAGTCGCATTTTACAGGTTTGGAGTTAATAAACTCTGCTACAGTGTAGTTTGGTCAGAAGTTGGAGCTATAGGCGACGCATGGCTGTAATCCGCCAACAAGAAGAAATAGAGGTTGCAAACTGGAAACAAAACAAGTTGACTTTCTGTCTAACCATCTACGAGAGAAAAATGGAGAGAGGTCTTCAGGAATTTGTGTCAATTGGTCAAGTTTTAATTGTTCTTTCATGTCAGCTAGTTTTGGCCATGTTTCATGTTGTCTGGAGACAAAGACAAGCATTGACACATTATTGGAATATATGAGAAGGCGCCGACAGCGGAAACAGCTGATCAGTCATGTGAGTTAAATGTTTGCTACGTCAGAATTTATTCGGCAAAGGTGTTTCCATAATTCATTTAGACCATCAACTCTATCTATTTGTACAGTTCTGGCTGAGGACCAGTTATAATCAGCACACAGTTGAATTTGAGGGGAGACTTTGCATAACCTCAAAAATCACCATTTAACCACAAATCTTGTGCAGCACTCTGTGACAAATCAAAGAACCACACCCTCAAAGTGTGTATCAGCATGAGATCTTTTGACTAAAAAGACCATTTTTTTCCACAAGAACAAAAATCATTTTTTCGAAGCGTATCATCATCGAGGCTCTTCACTTGGTACTGATATTTGGTGTTTTTTTCATCGATCATACTATATCAAATGGTTAGACTTCCTGCAACTGCGTCTCTGCATTTACAGTAGGTTCCCTTTTTCGGCACACAGTGCACATGTTTCCAGAAGCAAACGCATAAAGGAGTGGATTCAGGGTGCTATTCACAAATACCAGTGCTCCAACAATGCTCCAGGTGTCCCGGCAAAACTTCAACAGGCCATCATTTTTGAGCAAAATTGCTGCCACCCCAAGAACATTTGTGATATGATATGGCACCCATAGGACAAAGAACGTCACAATGATACTTGTGACCAGTCGGGTCGTCTGTGGGTTGTTGAAGAAAGCCGCCTGGTTCACTTTTATGTGGAGGGTGATGTATGCAAATACCACGACAATAATTGAGACAAATCCCGGCAGAGACTCTGTTAGCAGCACGGCTATCTGCTGGGCCGGGGAAGAGAATTGAGCTTCGCAGGTTGTCCAGTTCTGGTCTCTGGTCAGCTGTCGAACCACTAGAGCTGGGGTGGACAG
>CAKALG010030911.1:0-13313 GCA_916700815.1 Helicolenus hilgendorfi | reverse complement strand
TCCATCAGGTTCCTCAAAACATCCAACATCACCTCCTGCCTCTCCCCTCCTTCTGAGCCCAGGGTGCGCCTCACCTCTGCCAGCCAATGGCCCTGCTCTTTTAGGCCCTGGAGTAAATCACACTCTGGCACCACGATAAGCAGCTGGGAGCCCTGGTCCAACAAAGTCTGCAGCTGCACAGGTGGTGAAGAGTCCCTCCTCCAGTCCTTGTCATTGGCTAGTAATTGAGCCCGGCTCTGGAAATCCTCCACTGTCCGCAGAACCGCCTTTAAAATCACACGGTACAGAGGTACAAATCTTAAGCTGAGAACATTGTAACATATTTACACAGTACATTTGATCAATTTTGGAAGGATAAAATCTGACAAAATACAAGCTAGTTTACTGTGTGTGTGTGACATAACTTCTCACCTGTACTTCCTCCAGCTGGGTGATCACACAGGGCAGGTTTTGCATCGTCTCTACCAAGGATTTCAGCTCCGCCAAAGTCATCTTACTTTCACTAAAAGACAGCAATATGTAAGTGCATGTAACTGAACAGATAGTGGAAATGTTAAAAGGTGCTAAATTCAAAATACAGAGCAGTAATAGAGCAGCAAACAACTATTTGCTAAGCAAAGATATAGTGGAGTAATGGCATCCTGAGCAGAGAATCAAGTCACGCTCCCTCTGTGTGTGTTGTAATTCGAGCTCCTCTGTGCTTTGTTTACATAGCCACGTGTGCATGTTAGTGCATGAGAGTCCCAGTGTGTGTGCCTCCCTGGTTAGCTAATAGCTGTGGCTCTGCACTGCGTTCATATGGGGTTACCGTTGATAACGCGTCCCAACCCCCGGCGTCGCAACGCATAGCACCCACCCTCCGGTTAACACTGTTAGCTATGTCAACACCGTTGTTTGCACTGTTCATTCTGTTAGCACCGTTAGCTGCTAGCCGTCGGCTCACCCGACGCCATGTTCAGAGCCATGCAGTGGCAATCCCTCAATCATAGATTTGCTCTGAATTTGAAATTTAGCACCTTTAAGTACAGTATGTGATCTATCATACCTGCTCTTTGAGTTACTGAGGAGTTCAGTACTTGTCTTCTGGCAGCGTACTATGTCTTTAAGAACAGTGTTGAGTTTCCGCAGGAGTTCGTTGTCAGGAAACCTTTTTTCTGCCGCTTCCATCTTCAGCGTCTCCAGGTCGTCGATTCCTGCAATTCAACAACCATTTGGTCACACCGCTTTCTTTTAAGATCATCATTTTCTGCTGAAACCAAGTCTACGGGACACATTTACGCTGATTTCCCACCTATCTTGTTTCCTTCTTCCTGCTCGAGTGCCTCTTTCACCCGGTTGGCCCAGGAATCAAAGGACTCAGACCGAACCTTTAATCGGTGCAACATGGCTAACAGCTCATCCAGGGTATATCTGTATCTGCAAAGCAAAGGGATAACAGAAAAAGATTAACACACACAGCGGAGATCAAAGTAGAAAGAAAATAACATCGGCTATTAAGAGACGGTTGTCACTCAGTATATCATGGTTCACTGCAAAACATTGGCACACACGCTCACGGAGAGATAAATACCTGAGGTAGAGTTTTTCAGTGGGGCAGTTGCACAGATCCTGAGTGTGATAGAGACACACCAGACTCTCGGGACAGTTAGAGCAGGCCAGAGCAGAAAGGAAGCATGTGGTCTTACATTTATCACACTGTCTCTCGTCGTCAGGCAGCAGCTCAAATGCCTCGCGCTCTGCTTCGGTAATGCCCTGGAGGTAACAACACACAGATTTGATTAGACAATTAGATTCCCCATATTCTCATTAGAACACTACAATATCAGACACATTCAGCACGGCACCAAACTGAACTGTTATTCACTTATAGAGTGAATTAATAAATAAATAGAGAAGCAAACAATCTCAATTTCTGTCTCACCCTTTCCATCAGACCCTTCCGCAGCTTCCTCTCCTCCTGAACAATAATGAACATTTCCCGGTGTGTAGCTGCAGCCAGGTTGAGGTCTAGCTTCTCTGGGCTTGCAGCCATTTTACAGGTGAGCTCCTCGTGGGAGAACACACAATACCTCCGTAGACGCCGGTAGTGCTCAATACAGGAACGGCCAGCAGGCAGCTGAGAGAGAGAGGAGTGGTGTTAATTATGCAGTACTGTGGACAATGTGAAATGACAACTTGAGAAAGTGTAAACATACTGTACATACCCAGTCTGCAGTGCAGAAGTTAACGGCTTCAGCAAAGTTATATCCCTGATTGAAGCCACTGTGGTAGGCTCTGGGGAAGGTGATGACAAACTCACCAGCACACTGGTTGGTGCGTACGACCTGCCAACCAGAAACACAAGTTAATCAAAGAAAGAGTTTTTCAGAAACCGTATTTTTGCTGTGCATTTATGTGACACTGACCGGTACACCGTGAGACATGAGGATGTTGGGGTTCATGATGGTGACCAGCTGGTGCAGGAGGTCAGGTTGATACTCAAACAGCTCCGGCGTCAGCTTCTTCATGACCTCCTCGAGTCGCTCAGCCGCCACAGAGGGAACCCCATACCAAGTCTTGGGTTCACCCCTGGAGATGATAGATAAGAGGGGATGTAGAGAACAGAGAGGGGAAAGATTTAGTCTTTCAGTGCCTTTATCATACATTAAAAGCTGCTATTGTTTAAGCCTGTGACTGCGATAGAACGCCAAACCCACAACAATACACAAAAAAGCCTTCTGTACCAGTGCAGGTAGTTGATGGAGTAGCTCCAGTGATCCTCAATGTGCCAGCAGAAAGCTGAGAACACCATGCCGACATAAAGCCAGGGCACCTTCATCCCAGAGATGTCTCCATTGATGTGGCACAGGAGCGACTGCTCCAGCACGGGCATCACGTTCAAGTTCCAGCCACTGCGGGCGTATTCCTGACCAACAAAGAAAACAGAATGCACTGAGAATAAGCACTGGACTGGGATTACGGGGTCGGGTTTTGTTTATATTTAGTTCAATTCTACTTATCGATCCAGATTGATTGCCTTTGCACACCAAGTCAGTATTTTTCCTCCGAAATTGCGGTATGTTTAAAAATAAATACGACCTCACATTGCGTCAATCACGTTATTAACAAACCGACTCTGAAACTTTCGTCCATCATTAAAGTTTTTGGAACAGGTTCGATTTTCTGCGTTTTTTTGCATCTGTCAAAGGGCAAAAGAGGGATGTTTGACCACTCAGAGCCACCATCCCTGCAAACGTCATCATCCAAAATGGTATGATCAACATTGACTTCGTCTCCAAGCACAAAGCACTTTACAATTAAGAAATAAAAAGAATACAGAGATGCGGAATTCAAAGATAGATTGAGGCAGCTGATTGGAGAACAGCTTGGAATCGGGGATGGGAGCAAAACAAAGAATGTACAAAAGATTAGACGGTAGTGACTGTGCTCTGGGCAGCTAAACGATAGCTTCTTGCTAATATCATTCATTCATTAGCCCCGTTTTGGACGAGCACTATCCATCGCACCCACGGAAATAATTCAGTTTTGTCTCATATTTGCTAATTTTCGCAAAAAATTAAATAAAACGCATCGGACTCATTGTGCAAGGTTTCTGTGCATAATGATTTTTATAGGATGACGGATAAAAAAAAAAAATGCATCCGGAAAACTGTCAATTGTCATAAATCTTCGAGAGGTTTTAGGATTATTGTCATGTTTAACCTACCATCTCAACAAAGCGCCTACAAATCGATCAGAATAACAACCAGACAGTTCACAAACTCACTGTTCTCTCTCTCTACTTTTAATAATGTATGAATGTAATCAAAATATTGCAGCAAAGTTTCTGTTAAAATGGTTACAGTCAGAATGCCACACGGGCCTTCTGCAGTCATGATACTGGATTTAAAATCTACTTCTAGTGGAGTTCGACGTAGTTCTCAACATGTAAGCAGGATGCTGTAGTCCTCACTTTATCCTTGATGACAACTGTTGAGATTACAAAAGACAACAACAATGTGCATACCTCCTCTTCCTTTGTGAGCTTCCTCTTGCCATTGTTCATCGGGAAGCCGCTGCCAAACTCTTTGGAGTGGATGTCCGCTCCGTACTCGACAACCACGTCTTCCTCGATGCTACTGACCAACCTCCAGAACTCTCTCTCCACGAGCTCAGTGGGAACCATCTACACCGACAACAACAACACACAGGCTGGAGATTAGTCTCTCTCATTATCACCGGTCAGGTCAGAGTCGTGCTTCGTAATGAATAGGTGATGTCTGGTGTGGGTGCGCTTACATGGACAGGCATGTTGAAGTAGTCCGCTTTGAAGGCATCCGCCATTTCCCCAAAGCTCTGCAGAGTGTACTCTCGTGTAGCCTGTTCAAAGCCAAACGCTTCTGCGGGTTTCTTACACTCCTAGAAAAAGTTACACATTGAGAAAATCAAAATTAATCATGTGGGTTAAAAGAAACCTGACAAAACAGAGCAGTGTCAACGTTTTTACTTACCTCTGCCACACACTTCGGGCATCGCCAGTTGCCTTTGGGAGGATCAGTGATTGGGGGCAGTAGACAGTAGGTGTGGTAGTTATCATCGCAGCCGTCACACAGCAACAGTTTCTCGTCATCATCTCCCCGACCACACATCCGGCACACAAAAGAATCCACCTTTGAAAAAAGTGAGAAAAGTACAAAACATTCATTCTAGGGCTCGGAGCCAGATGAGTGTGGCTCACTTTTAACTGGAGCAGACAACCACAGTGAACCACAGCACTGTGAAGCACTGAATGTGACAAAAGATCAGACTGTGTGTGGAAAAAGGAGTCACTATTCTGTCAAAGACCAACGCACTGTATTCACATTAGAAATGCGAGTAATATAGAGCATAGTGTTTAATCATCTGCTTCTCATGGTAGTTTGATATTCAACCTTGTCATGCTGATCTCAACTTCCGACTACCACCTGGGGGCTTTTTTTGGTCTACTTACACACTGTGGGTTGCCGAGGTTGCGTCTAAGCCTCATGGTCATTTTGGTACAAGGTCCGTCTGCATCATTTGCCCCCTTGTTTTTCCCTTTCCCATCCTCTTCCTTTGGTTCTTCTTTCTTCACTTCTGTCTTAACCGTGATGGTAGGAGGCGGCGGTGGGGGGCTCGATGTACTCCCGTCACTCTGCTTCTCTTGAGGCTCCAGTGGCTCCGCTTTGACTGAGGTATCACCCTGAGTAGGAGACACGCTGTCCTTGATGGTAACGGTTTGAGGCAGCTCATCTAAAAAAAAAAGAGGAGCGAGGAAGGATTAGAATCAGAGGTAGACAGTTATACACAGAGATGCAGCGTTGCCTCCAAATTTCCAGGTTTCTCAACGTTACGGTTGCCAGATTTAAAGACCTTATAGGTTTAATTGTATGTGTCTGACAAGGTGTTTAAATGAGGTTGTGGTAAAGGCACTTACCTTTCTTCCTCATGCCTTTGTCCCTTGCCACCAGTCCAAGTCCCATCATCTTAGGCCCAGCGCCATAGATTTGTAGCTTCTTCAGTTCTGGGTTCTTCTCTATGTCTTCCTCTGTTGGCTCAGGCTGTGGATCAAAGTACATTTTCGTCACAAAGGCGTAGACAAACAACAACTACTCTCCAAAGCACAAAGAGCCAAGCAAGGGCCAGAAAAAGCCAAACAAACAGTTAAAACAGTGGAGCATAGCAATGTCATCACGGGAAGGGATTATGCTCGGTTAGAAAGTGAGGAAAAGTTAAATCACAGTGAAAGCTTCAACGTTAAGACCCACCACCAGAACACACGAACACCAGCAGTTGCAACCATACAGTTAGAGCAGAGGATTATTTACATTTTGTTAAATATGAGTCTGCTTTTTATCAAATCCTTGGTTTTTGTTCAAAGCGTATTATACTGTTTTATGAGTTTTCTTTTTGCTCGAGTTGAACATTAGCTGATTCTGAGTAGCAGTAGTTTAGATAGTTATTATTTCTATTACCCAAAAGGCAGGTGATGCTTATTTTCCATTTAAGTGAGCCTCAGCCATGTAACAAGAAGCAAGTGTCCTCATTTTAGACATATAGTTTTATGCTAATTGTGCAGAAGGAGTTCAAACTTAGATCGTTAGCTTATTGGTCAGTTGTTTCCTGTTCCAATCATATTTCATCATCATGTCTGACTCGATATGAACAACAGTAAGACAATAGTATAAAGAATATTGAATAGGAAATTTGTTTTTTCAAAATTTAAAGTAGTCTTGACTTAGACTTGCCCCCTATTTTAAGTCTATCTCAAAACTGCTCTGACTTGGACTTGTCTCGGACACAACTTAAGTGGTCTCGACTTCAGACGCTGCTGCATTCTCAGAGATCATTATCACATTTCCTCTTCTCACTTTCTATTATTGGAGGCATATTCTGAGCTGTTCTCATCCCAAGAGGACCTTGTTTACAGTAAACAGCAATGAACCTTGTTTTCTTGTAGCAGGAGGCTTTTAGATGTGTGGAGACAGTGGGTGAAAACAGTTTTAAGTGCTGTGCCCCTTTAAAAAAATGTTTTTGCATCATTGGTAAAACACAAACTTAATGAGACTTAACAACATTGTAGTAAATGCATTGCCATTTAAGACTTCCTCCCTTGCCTTAAATTGTTTTTGCGCCACACTATTGGGCTCTAGTTCCTCTGCCATATGATTGCAAACAGTACACACAAGTCACGTGTGATCAGCACTGTAGACAGAAACACAGAAGGTCTTAACATCACTTTCGATAAATCAGTGAGTAGATCTAAAAAGCACATAAAAGCAGGTTCCAACATAAAACATCCATTTAAGGTGCTTTCACACTGACAGTTTAATCCTAATCTGGGAGAGGCTTGGCTTCTCCTGGAGTGTGCGCAAAGACATCAGTAATATGTGTGCAGTCAGAACGCAACCTGTATTCCCAAAACAAGAAAATGAATGTATGCATGTCATGACAACGTTGTTAGTGCCATTCCTGGCACAGAAACCAGACAGATACACTGCCATGAAAGATAACATTCACGATTTCCCCCCCACCCCCAGAAGGGTAATGGAAGAAGCACATTTGTTTCAACTTTACCACCTGTATGCGACTGCAATCTCTTCGGTCGTGCAAATGCAACTCCCGCTGCCCATAAATTGTTGTATATTTTCTGCGTAAATAAAAACAGGCACCTTTTGTCCGGGGCCAAGATAAGTCATATTGCACCCAACTTTGATCCTACCTGTATTAGACGACAGATTGATCCTGCTACTTTATACCACCAATGTTGGACCTGACCTTCAGTGGCAAAACTCTGGGACAGGATATTTAAATGCATCTCTGAAATACACCCCACGAATATTAAACCCTCTCCGTGCGTGACGCTATTTGTGAGTTTTATCAGTAAACTCACCCCTGTTCCGACTTCAGCATGGGGCGGCGGCGGCCGTAGCTACGCCTCTCGCAAGAAGGGTCGTTCTTTTAAATTGGAAGTCGCCTGACACTCCACCATTCAGGAACCGGGTTAGAGATCTGCTGATTTCTTTGAGTTTAGATATTCACTTAAGGGTAAATCCAACATTTTCTCTAAGATCTTGCGACCCCTATAAAGCTTAATAACGAAGACTGATTTTTAACCAATTTCCCTTCTTTTGTTAATTTACTACTATCGTTATTGGTGCTATTGTCATTAGTATTATTTCATTGTATAATCTGGCTAGCCATGCTGTATCTATTTCTGTCCCCTTTACCATATTTTGTAGTTTGCCTCTCTGCATCTGTCTGACTGTATGTCAGTATAACTGACCGGATATGTAATGATCTGAATTATTCGTGTTTGTGCTCTTTACTATAACACCAATAAAAACTGTTTAAAAAAAAAAAGAATAGGCCCTTTTCCTAGCACCTTAACTTTGTTGAGCAAAGTACAATATAAGTGGGATGGATATTGGAAGCAGTAGACAACAAAGCAGGTCAGCAGGTCTTGGTGGTGGAAGCAAAAAAAACAAGTAAACCTAGAGAGACTTGGAGGCAAACAATTATGTGTTCAAAAAGGGTAATTGTTTTTCTAAAATGCTTCCGTGCGTAAAGTCACTCCAATATTTTACCATCCATCATCAGACTGTGGTGCTCTGCAAGTAAAACTCGATTAAATTAAACCTCCTAGGTTCTTCTGTGTGAGTGCACTCAATAGAGAACGCATGCGGCCACACTGTTAGCTGCTGTAGCGAGTAGACCGCGAGGCAAAACAGCAGAAGGCACACAGACAGCCCAGAGACAAAGCATTTCAAGCCAAGTGCAACCACAGAGACAGAGCATGGGTGAAAGAGAGAAAGCCAGAGAGTGCATCAGCCCCACAGCAACTAGACTAGGAAGGTGTGTTTGGCGATTGGGGAGAAAGTGAGGAGCAGGAGCTTACAGTGAACTGTGCCATTTAGGACACCTGAAACAGTAGTTCTCAACAACGTAATTTGGCACAGGAATCCAAATTTGCAAACATTCAAGACCCAATATGAAGTTGTTGCTGTAAAATAATGCCTAAAAACACACTGACATGGCCCCAAAACACCTTTGTCCAACATACACATGGCTCATTTAAATAAGAGTCCTAGAGCATGTTCATGAAGAGCAAACTTCTTAAATAAAAAGAGAAGAAACCGGCCAGGGAAATCTTCCTCTCTGTGTTCATTGTCTGGTCTAGTAATGGAAGATAATGGTGGTTTACTAATGTCGTTCACCAACCATTATTGTAATGCCATAGAGAGTTCTTTTATGGCTTTTTTTTCTAAACGTCTGCAACTGTCATGTGAACCTATTATGGGTTGGGGTGTATGATTGCATGTTAATGATTTAGTGGTTAGTTAAAATAAAAAACGAAACATCTAGACAACTTCAGAGGGGGTGAGGTGGTCTAGGAAAAGAGGCAGGAAGAGAGCAGGGGGGGGCGGAAGGCGAGCTTGAATGCTCGAGAGGCAGTACCGAAGAGATGAGTTGAGAGCCAGTGGTGAGAGGATGAGGGACCAGATCCTCTGGACCCTGCAAGGGGGAGACAATAACAGCAACAATAAACTAAGACAAGAGGAGAAAAAGGGAGATGAGAGAGGAAGGGAGGGGAGCCACTCGTTGTCACTGGGACACATTATGACACATCTGATGCAGGACCTATAACGGTCCAACAGGAAATGTTGTGGATCTAGATACGAAATTCTTCATTGCAAATTCAACATGGAGTTTATTTTTCGACTGTTTGGTGGTATATATAATATAATGTTTGGAGAGGGTTGCATCATTTAAAGCCTCTGAACACCCACACAGGTGCTTTCAGTTATCTTGGCTGATTAGACGTCTACTCAGGTTGAAGGTGGGTCGGAGCTTTGTTGAAATTTATTAGGTCAAAAATCAACTCTTCTTCATCTGTCAATAAGAATGATGAAGGTGTATTTTGGCCGCCCGAACAGGTGCAACAAAGCTTACAGGAGACTCAGTCTAATCAGCCAGATTAACTGAAAACACCCGTGTGAGGCTTTATGGTCTCATTTTGCAGTCCGATACACCAGTATGTTGTAAGACCATTGTGGTTAAATATCAGGATTTTAAGTACGAGCTGAACTATTACAACAGCATACTATTTAGACAATCATGTTTCTGTTATCTCAGCCCTGACCTTACAAGTTGCTGACAACAACTAGTCAGTGATTCAGCCGTCACACCAACATGAGTTATTCTAATTCTATTTGGCACCAAACAGAAATGGGACCGGGAAGGTGTTTCAGTTTGGGAATGTTTTGTTTGCTGACAAGTTTGTAGTCCAGCTAGAGGTAAATAATAGAAATATCTACTGGATCTTTAATTGGATACTTTTATAAGCTAATTTGACTATGAAACACAATCCCATCTGAAATGGTTAAAGATGTGCCAAACTTTTAATAAAGAAATTCTCTAACCTCAACATACTGTCCTGTATGACATACTGTCCTGTATGAGCTGTAATGAGAACAAACATTTCCATTCCTTGGAAAGTCTCTGTATTGCGTCAATCATCTTACTTTTTTTTTTTTTGCACAAATCTGCACACTTGTTTTTTGTTCCTACCGATTCAGCATATAATAAAATATGCAAAACAAAAGATGTGTTCCAGCATAATAAATGAAAAAACAAAAATCCATTGGCGAGCATTACGCACTCAAAGTGATGAGTAAGCCATCAACCACCTGGGGGAGGGGAATGGGGTGGGAGTTTAGGGTAGAAAATGAAGCTGAGGTTAGGTTGCATGTAACATGCATGAGATAACAGAATGTTGGTCGGTCCGGGAGTTGCACTGTGTATTGGTTGCGTAATCATATGTGGTTTATTCCATAAACCACATACTCTTCATTCCATAAACCACATATGATTACGCAACCAATACACAGTGAATGTGCCTACCAGTGAGATGAAAGGGAGTGGAAGAATCAAAGAAGAAAACAAAATAAGACATGGAGCAGAGAGCCAACACAGCAGAGTTAAGCGCAGCAGCATGGCGGGATGGAGAGTAAGCAAGGCGGGATGCGCACTGAGTGCACCGTCACATCTTCCACACACTGCTCGGTAACCGATGCACAAGGGCACATGGATAAGCACAGAAAAAAAGTTAATAACATGACAGCATGGTACATGCTAGAGGATTGTCATCCAACAAACTGTTGGCTTGACTTTTTGTTTACCTGTAATGATGGAAGCTCTGTTGTTATTCATTTGGCAGTAGATAGTAAACTATTAGATGGTACTAAAACTTGTTAAACATGATTAGAGGCTGCCAGAATTTTACGTTTGCTGTTCAAACCAGCTCATCAAATAGCAAACATATATCTATTGTACACTGAGCTTTAAAGTCCTGGGAAAAAATTGCAGTATTCTTTCAATTACAACATAAAGACACACTGGAGTTGGCACATTAATTAGTGAATTACTAACAGAAAAAATACAGATATCATCATTATTGGCAAGGATTTTGATGTGTGGTTTAAGTCCTGTGGGAAACCATCAGTGATAAAGTAATCATAGGTCAGGACAGCCTGAATACCCGGTAGTTAAATTCATTTCTGTCATTCTCCTTTAATACTGCTAAAACAAAATTCCTCATTTGACAGATCAGTTGAACCAAGCCCATGCACGTTTTGTGGTCTTGAAAAGCAGCTGTATAAACAAATGTTATTTTATCTCTGATTGATTCTGAGGCGGAAATGTGATCCAAAAAGTATATTTAAGTGACCAAAGTACAGTCCAGTGTAGCGTTACTGGTCATAGAGGTATGCAAATTAATGGGAAGACAAGTAAGGGTGGGAACTCTCACTCACATCAGGCTGGCAGCGGCTCGCTCTGCGTCCGTAACTGCTCATTTTGGATGGCTGCACAGACTGTCGAAGGGGGATGGAGTGGGGCTTGTACTCTTTATCCACATCCTCACCATCATAGTGCTTTGGCTTGCAATGCTAGAAATGATGTAAAAAAGAGAGTTTACATAACAACATGTGAATATACAGACGATGTACCGCAGTAAATCTTGATTCTATCAAAAGAAAGGATACAACGCATCATATAGTGACTGAGCTACTCTTTGCAGATGGACTCATTTTCAAAGCTATCTATTGACTGATCACCCCATGTAACACAAAAAGGAGAGAAAAGAATGTGTAGTGTGATACCGGCATGCTGGCACCAGACTGGAACATTTCAAAGGGGTAGACGATCCTCTCGTAGTGCGAGCGCAGCAGAGAACCAATGTTCTTGCCTGGAGGGTAGCCAAGCCTCTGGGCCACACGAGCCCAGCGCCGTTCCTTACAGACCATCTCAAAACCTCCTTCATCTGTCACAATCTGGAACCGAAAGACAAGTTTAGAAAATTATAGGTAAGGAACCCAAAAAAAAACTACTTTTAAAATGCACTTTCTGAGTACAAACATTTCAATTAATACCTACCCTCGACAGGCCGAAAAGATCAAGGATGCGCCTTTCAATGTGTGGGATTTTCAAGGACGATGCCTGGACCTCCCAGAACCGGGCGATGCGGTCCAAATAATTGAGCTTCACTCTGGTCTCCGCCTAAAATGAGATGCATGAGGGCGTACCATGATTACTATGACCAGTTCCATCAATAACTTCAATTATCAGTCAACAATGTACAGCTGTAAAGGAAAATGAAGGAACTTACCTCCAATTCATTAAGCCTCTGGATGCGGGGTGTGAAGCGGAATGTATCCAGCTCCACTGAAAACGGTGGTTGCCAGTCCTGTTTGGGAGCAAAGACATGCAATTAAACTTGTAAGCCTATATGCTAAAACATCAACAACAACTTGTGTAATTTCTGCATTGATGTTGACCTCTATCACTCCAGGAGCTGACTAAAACAACAAATGAAAATGGACATGAAAGATTAATGAGATAGTGAGCTTAGTTTGGGCTTAAACCTGGTTTAATTATGGCTTTTAGGCTCATGAACTTTTCAGTTTTAACCAAGATGGATAACCAAGGTCGCCTAGTCAAGAGCAGGTGAAGTTCACACTATCAACTAGGGATTTCACGAAAACCCGACACTTCGGAACCAAGTGGATCACATAATTCTGAAAATGTGACGGTACGTGTTTTGCTACAACAGGTACTGCAGGTACCGTCAGAGATCAAGACAAACTGCCTCCCGCTGTTGCAGGGACAATAGAAAATGTGTTTGGGATGCAGTAAACTCACTATTGACACATCCAATTTTTTCCCTGATAATGCTACATTGTGAACAAATCAGTGTTTAAATCAGCAGGACAAGAGCTATTTAACGTTAGTAGCCGGTAAGAAGCACAATCCTGTACGGAGCTAACAACTAACGTTAAGTGGAGGTGCCATTGATTTACATTATGATGCGTCATGTGTTCAGGCTGTATTCAGTGATATGGAGTATTGGGCGAGGTAAATGCTAACGTCATCATGATGTGTTCATGTAAACTTTTAAAATGTAGTTTTTGGCGAGAAACTTGAATAAATAGTTGTTTGAAGGAGAGGTTTTCACAGCAGTATAAAATAGATAATAGAGAGGGAATTATGACCTGCTTAATTTCCTAACAAAAAGCAGTATGTAAACAGCAATAAATGAGTGGATGTTGAAGTACATGGGATTTATTATTTTACTTCTGTTTTTTTTTTTTTTTTTTTTTTTTAACTTATATTTTTTGGGGACATTTTTAATTTTATTGATAGTGGATAGAGTCTTGGAAAGGGGGGAGAGAGATAGAGTGGATGCGGAAAGGGCCACAGGCCGGATTCGAACCCGGGCCACCGCAGTCAGGACTGAGGCCTGTTACATGGGCGCC
>CAKALG010030910.1:0-10638 GCA_916700815.1 Helicolenus hilgendorfi | reverse complement strand
GAAGGATGCAACACCACGAAGCTGAGTCGGATCTCAGCCCCCTGGGGTGGTGCGATGAGTCACTCTCTGGCTCCCGATCCTCAAAAAACACCACACACACACACACACACACACACACACACACACACACACACACACACACACACACACACACACACACACACACACACACACACACACAATCCACCAAGCAGAATTGAACACACACACAGGCCCAGAATGAGGTCCACACAGATGTACCCACACTGCACTTGAGAGTAAAGTAATGCAGCGCTGAAAGCTTTTCCTAAAATCTGATTGGATGTTGTCACAATGGGGGTCGACGCTCCAAACTTTTGAGCTCTGTTTCCATGGCGATAGGTTCTGACATCTCCTGTCGTGACAGGATGTTTTGTGGTTGAGAGGACCAGAGGGGGGATCTGAGCACTGACAGTCGACGAAAGGCTGTCAGAACATCCTGATCACAAAAAAGACTAAACATATATCAAGTTAAAGATCGACAGCACTCCGACTGCAGGCAAAAACAATGAACCAAAGTGACCTCATCTGAGATCAGAGAGAGAGAGGGAGAGAGAGATGGGGAGTCTTTACACCACGCACAAAAACCACTGACGTATTTTGATTTTCAATGACGTACGTAGTCCAAAGGAATATTTCCTCTTAGATAATTGGGGTACAATGTGTTCATAATGAGGCACTTCTTCTTTTTGTGGGAGACAATTTGCATCCTCATCACGGCAGCCACCCAGAGACATAGAGGCTGTTATGCTACGATGTTTTGCTCATTTACAGTTAATACATAAATGTATTTTTGGCCCTGAAAAATAGGATGTGTGGGTCAATCCATCAGATAGAATACGTAGTAATAAAACAAGTTCAAAGGGCATACTCGCACACCAATGATTGCGATGCCTCATTCGTTGTGTCATCCCGGCATTTATTTGTGTTTTTTAGTGTGTACGAGTGTTTGTTTTCTGAATCCCCGCCGGTTCATCTGGGTCCAGCGCAGACCCCAGCGGGGGTGCTAGACACAAGAGGTATGGGCGGGTGCCAAACCTCACTGTTGTCTTCCGATGAATAGAGGAACTTAAGTGACCTCAGACAAGCCAATCTGGAGAGCGTTAGGGCCAACTGTGAATTACTGATGGCCAGCTCCTAGCAACATGTGTAGAAAAGCAAAGCCTCCTTCAAATGAGCCTTTATGAAAATATGACCACTTGTGAATTAAAACCAGAATATCAATGCCAGTTTTATTCAGCAATGCATGAATTAATTATGTCTTAATTCAATACTGCAGCTGATTTCAAACAAAAGCAGTCACATAGGACAAAACACTCTGTTAAACATGTCAAATCATTCAGAGGAAATACAACCAGGCTTCTTCTTATAATAGAGTTATATGGTGAAAGACTGTCTGGATCTCTGACATGTTCATTTGTGTAATGTTAACTAATTAATGGAAACTGCAGTTAAATAACATTGCAGCTTTAATGAATAAAATAGGAGGGTGAGGCATTGGTCTGTATTTGTGTTTAAACTACCCGGTAAGCTCCATGAAACCTTCATTTAAAAGGTTCCCATTGTGAGGTAGAACTGTAGTGGTCTATGAAGACTGTACAGAGATGTAGAAGTACTGGACTTACACCTTTTAGTGTGATACAGTAAAACAGTAAGAGTGTAACTCAACGCCGCAGTGATCAGAATATTTATGATAGGGATAAGCCTTCGGATGAATCATCAGGCTTTCAGGGGTGTTGGATGTTTACCAGTGTTGGCCAGCAGGGGGCGGCAAAAGACTACATTTCCATTTAGTCAAATTCAACAGGGATTACAAGTACAGTTTATCTTTTTTCTTTAGGATTAAGGGATTTGGTTCCTTTCTTGAGGTTTTATAATGTTTTTGTTGTCAACAATGTCAACAAAAAAGGCCATATTTCATTAAAAAACAGTTACATTTAAAAAAAAAAAAAACCTATGAAATCTATATGAATGCTTGTACCAGAATGGACAGAAAGGACTAAAAAGGTTAATGAATAAACTGTCTATGTATTCCCCAAATGTTCTGTATACTCATTCTGCTATATTGCCTGGTGACAGATGCATGTTGCATATTTAAATTTAGACTATTTAGACTATGAGTAGGGGGAGTTGCTTATTCGATGTAAAATAATATTAACTGTGTAGTTTCTGCAGTTACTTTATGGGTAAAAGGTTGAATGAACAACTGATGGAGACTTACTTTAGGTCACATGATCTGAACTCAAGTCACAGGTTTGTTTGTTTGAGACCTGACGTGACTTTGGTAAATCAGTTTTCCAATCTGAATATTTCTATTTCCAAATTTTAAGTTTGAGATATGCCAATTGGCTGTATTAAATTGAAACAGACTAATTTCTTATGACTTGAACTGATTTTCTAGAAAACCTTCAGTTGTAACTAATGACACTGACTTGCTGTTGATTCAACTTTGACAATAGGGACTATTATAATAATTATTTTATACACTAGAAAGTGCTTTTTCAGAGAGCAGTGTAAATGCCAACTTTCTCCTCTGTTCATGCTGTCCAACCTGACAACGGAGGCACCAAAAGCTGCGACATGTCACCTCTCCAGAAAGAACCACGTGGTTGTTTGATTAAAAACTCTGCGCCGGAGGTGAGGCTGGTGTTCATCAAGAGCGCTGCAAGGGGGAAAAAACAAAAAGACAGCTTGAATGCGACCAATGACGACTCACAGAAGTTTGTTTTTTTAGGATGAAAATATAAAACTCACATGTTCTCTTTATTTGCTGTATATAGATAGATGTACACCACTGGAGATTTGGATAAAAGCACACACAAAAAAGCTCATGTATGTAGAGTCTCAACACATGTCTGAAGATGAAAAACAAAACAAAAAAACGGAAAAAAAGGATGTCGGATTACAAATAGATAAAAAACTATCCAAATTCTAAACGGTTTCTAAATGGAAATCGTCACGTGTTGAAGTCTGTGCCACATACCAACTGTCTGCAGTTGCTAATAACCTCTGTATTCTGTACACGGGGGGGATTTTGTACAAAATATGAAATCTACGGTTTAATAATAGTTATAACATAAAATCAAAGTACATTATATGTACAATATTAGATGAAGCCGTTTAGCATGAGACGAATACTAAAGGACACTTCATTCTTTTCAAAGAAAAAGGAGAACAAAGCTTATGCAAAATGAAGAGAGAGCTCCAAAGAAGCCAATATTAAAGCCATTTTCAAGAAGAACAACAGTCACACGTCGGTGACGCTCCTGCATGACGACTAACAATCAGAGGATGCAAGATTACTGAAGGGGTGGAATCACTTTCATCACTGTAACACCCAGGGGTAGAGGGGGGGGATGAGGTTTTGGTAAAAAGGTGAATGTTGTTCTTCGAGACAAACGTGGAGAGAACGGAACATCGCGACTGCAGTATTATTTACAATTTGCACATTCAGTTGAAACACTGACAAGAGGTCCTGCAGGCAAAGGAAGGATTAAAAACCAGAACAAAAAGAACTTGCGAGCATCCAGAAGCAGATCAAACAGATGTCCAAATAACACGCCCTACAGGGTAGCAGGGTTTTACTCAAAGAAGAGGGGGTTACAGCCAGTGTGCACGTCTGGGCAGAGGGGGGGTCAAACAATGGTACAAATCAAAAGCGGAATGGGACAGCGGGAGGGAGGTGGGGCACAGAATGGAAAAGTCACGATGGGAGGTGATTTCCTCTCCTGCGGAGGCTAGCTCTTATTGACCCCACCCAGGGGAGGTGACCCCGCGCACCACGACAGACAGCATCACGGATTTTCAATTCTTAACTAGTTTGTTTTTTGTTTCTATTTTCTTTCAAGTTTTATCAGGAAGTGCTTCATCGCTAAAGTGGCTCGGGGGCGACCGCTCTGCTTCTCCTCCTCTCCCACTTTTGTAGCTTCAACAAGGCATGTGCTGGAGTCTCCGAGACTCGAACGCATCGTGTTTTTTTTTTTTGGAAGCTAAATGGTACACTTTTTTTTCTGCCATTTTTTTAGTTCACGCAGCTACTCGATTCTCTGTTGAGCAAATGTCCCCTTAGACTATAAAAAGGCACTGTGAAAAGAAAGGCTCACGTTTGCTCTTCCAAACCAAACATACCTCATCTATGGAGCGGTCTAACAAGTGTTTTTATAAATAAAAGGGTCTTGCTTGAGAAGAGTAGAAAAAAAGTGATCACTATCGGCACAGTTTCTGCCCCCCCACGCCCCCGTTTGACTCGACACACAGCAGCATTGTGTAAATCCCAGACGAGCAACTACATCTCTCTGACCTCTCGTAAGCCTCACATGAATGACAGCGACTTGTACTGAATGCTAATGACCATGTTGAACACACTCCTGCCATGGTTGGGACCAAAAATAAATCCCACAATCCCCCTCTCATGTAACCGGGGCTCGGGCTGGACTCATTCCAAGAACCAATCAAATGGATCCAAACATGTAACAACAAACTATCTGACCATTGTTTGAGCCACCCAATCACTTATTGCCTAAAGGACCATTGTTTTAAGAAAGGAACTAAACTGATGAAAAGTTGGCACCGAACTACGCTTCTCCACAAGATCTGCTAGATGAAAAACCTAGACCTCCGTCAGGGCCAGCATTGTTTGCTTTTTAATTCAGACACACTTCTACTGGTAGTCCCACATGACCCTGTCCTGATTAACAGAACAGGTCAATGAATCTTCACAGCTAATGAAAAAAAAAGAAATAGCAAGCTCAAAACAGAGCAGTTATACAGATAGGAAGTGTGTTTTACTCTGAGAAGAGCTCCTAATATACTATGTAGGAAAAAATAAAATATAAACCGCTGTCTAGTTTAAATGTAATGAGAATAATGGCTAATATTAAATATATAGAAACAACTGACATTTTCTCATCAACTGATGCTTTTTTTCTTTTTAAAAAAATCAAACCGAACAAGGCTCATATTATTTGTACAAGCACCTGACATCTATAAAAGAAGAGGCAAGAAGAGAAGACAGGCTCACACACAGAACGGAACACCTGAGAGAAATGACCAGGAGGGGGCAGCACAGCACCCCAAAAAACACTACGAGTTGAGAAGAGAGGTGGAAGAGGGGAAAGACGAGGGAGGGAAAGACGACAGTACAGTCTCTTGGGGTGAACTTGGCTGGACCGTCCAGCACCACAGACGTTTCTGCTGGACAACAACCAGGTGGATAAAAGGAGGGAGGTCAGTAGGGACTGAGCACCGCTTGTCCCGAAAAGCCCGAAGGCTTAGACGTACGGCTTTACACATTTTTCTGCGTCAGGTAGGTGGAGCTGGGACTGTTCAGTTCTGTGTTGTGCTGGGCTGGACTGAGATACCAGAGATCTGTTGTTGTGCTGGCCTCTGTGGGCCTGTGGTTCCTCTGTGGATGCTGCTGGTTTATGGCGGATCTGGGGTGGTCTTGTTAGTGGCCGTCTTGCGTCGTCAACATTTCCTCGGCTCTCCGGTGCATCTCCAAGGCTGTGACAGTGCAGATGTCCCTGGGGAGTTCTGATTTCCTCCTCATCAACGGGCGCTCTCGACGCTGATCTTTTTGGATCTGGACACACGGAGACAGTGAGACAGAGAGGGATCAGTAACATCGAACAACGTCACAGTCAATTCCCTTTCTGTACAGTAGGTTGTCTGCAAAGGTGAACCGAAAAGGCTGACATGTACTCTTTCTACGTCTGAAGCAGCCTGCTCTCACACTTTCAAAAAGCACATAACAAAAACATGTCTTTTCAGTACAATTTAGTCAGATCCAAATTAGGCTTGCCGTCGGTGTTACCGGTGTACCACGGTGTTCGGGGACACGCTGATTGCATTACCCGCACACGACCCCCTTCCGTCGTTTTCCTTTTTTTAGAGAATTAAAACCCATTTAGTTCATTTTCGTGAAGCAGTGGCGTGTTATCAATTCATAGTCGGACGACGGACGCTACAAACTGAAGGAGAAAGTGTCTTAGCCCAGAGTAGCAGGTGTCAGATTTCACACACACACACAAGACGATGGCGGAGGACTTGGTTTCAAAGCGAAAAGCAGAAGCGCCTATTTGGCATTGGCAATATTGTGGATTTAAACCCAATGCTTTAAGGGAACCTTCACGTTAATGAGGCAATCGGCGTGAGGAGGACGGAGCGGTCACAGCCGGTGTGAATGGCTCCAGGTGGCTCCACCCGCAATGAAAGCTGGACTCGAGAGGCCAGACATATTGAGCGTCATCTTTTCTTGTAAAATGTCCGGTGTAATCTGTAACACTGGTGTTGTCACAAGTTTCTTTACCGGTGGGAAAATGTCCTCACCGTTACCATCCCTAATCCAAATGTCTCGCGATGGCTGCACATCAAAAACAAATTGTCTATGAAGAGCAGATCATTGCATAGCATGACAGGATAAGTGCCTCCATGAGTAAACTTCATAATGCAATATCAAAAGTTAAAATATATAATACAAAAGAATGCATACGGAAAAAAATAAATACATTTTTATTTTTTTTTACAACACATATTTACGTCTTAAATTCTCCCAGTTTGTCCCCTGTCGTACTTGGACGACAGCTGGGATGATACTCTGTGAATCACGTGACTCATGTCTGTTAGCTTTGAACAATCATCTTGACAAAACTAATTGTTTACGGGACAAAGCGAAGGCGAGGGTTTTTCTTCTAAGTGTGTAACATAACCTGAAATGGCCTCAAATGTTTTAGCTGTGGCCGGTTACACAGTTGATTTAACTTTGTGTCCAATCACATTTGCATTGTTTCAGCTGGATGGGTTCTATTTGAGCATACCCTCACTATATACAATAAAAACTAAGCATACGAAAATATAGAAAGATACAAAGTTGGCGCATAATGATTTCACTAAAGCAATAAGCAATGATAGACCTAAGAACCCAGTATTATTCACTGCTACACTGCACTACACTAATACTGCATTCCTTACCTGTAATGCTTCCTCCTCCATTGCTTTCTTTAGCATGGCATCGTCTAGCAGCGGCCCGTCTGTCTCCATGTCCATCGGACTACCTGAGCCTAGAGAGTCGACGTATACCAGAAACTGTACAAGGAGAGGAGGAGGAGGAACGGTTAAAACGGCACCACAGAAGAACTTGTCTGGTGTGTCTTGAATTATTCCTGCTGTTGACTTTAAATCTTTGAGCAACTTTACAAATTTTTGACTCATTTTGGAAACTCAGTTTAGTGCCACCATGAACACATGTGGAGCCTCTACATGCTTCTCTAACTCAGCTTGTTTTCTTGCTACATAGGTGCTCGATGCATACGCAAAGGCTGTGATTGTGCAATCGACTTGTACTTAATAATAATAATAATACCTAATTGATTGTACTACACTGGGTGATGATTGTAATCACAGAAATATAATTCTTGTAGAAGATTATAGCTACTGAGGCAATAAACACATCATCAGTCAGTACGATGTCTGCAGTATTGATAGATAACTAGTAGGGCTGTACCGAATAGTTCGACCCTTCGTTCATAACGTTGACATCCAAATTCTAAATCAACATTTGAATGTTGCGCAACTTCTTTTTTTTTGCATGTCTATTCATTCTGTTTGAACCTGGAGTTTCTGCAGTTACAGATAAAGATTAAGCCACACTAATCAGTGTTCCCCCAAATAAATTCATTCCGTAGCGGCGCACCGCGATCATTAATATCTCCTGCTCTCGTGTTTCACCGTGTGCGGGGCTGAACGTTAACGTTGTCGGTATCGATTACAGGTAGTGAATAGTATTATATTATTTGTAAAATGAGATTATAGTGATGGCTGCGTAAGATTGTTTCCAACTCGTATGATCCAAACATTTTCAATAACTCCAGAGCGTTGCAAGGTCAAAAAGTCAGAATTTATTGGGAAAAAAATATAGATGTTATCATTTCCAAAATTGAGCAACATGTTTCTATCAAACGAAAATGTCAAAAAACGATTTGCTCTCTCATTTGCCGCACACAAAGGGAGGCATGCACGAGTTACAGCCTCTTCATTAAATAAAGTTGATTTAATAGAAAGAGACTAACTCATTTAATCCGATGAATCACTTCATTCAAATTGAGGATTTTGTTTGAGCATTTGAGACCTTCCAAGCTGCATTTGCTTCGTATAAACTTCGGTACAGTCCTAATTACCAGGTTAAATAAAATCTCTTTGCTCACCTGTGGGCTTGACTTTGCAAGGTTGTCAATCTTCAGCCACGCTTCTTCTCTCTCTTTCCATTTGGATTTCTCTCTGTGACGCAAAACAAAAAACAGAAAGTCATCAGACACACGAAAGAGTTTACTCAAAGGTTGTGACGCCGACGTCACAAATCTGTTATGTTCAAAGTGTCAGGAGGTTGTTGTTCAGTTTACTTGCTTAGTCATTCTTTCCATTTCTAATTACGTGGTGTTTTCTATGACATGTAAGAAGACCAAGAGAGCTGTTGCTGCACTAGAAATTCAGACGGGAACGTCTCGCTTGTGACTTACTTGCTTTTCTCTGCCCTGAACTGTTGAGTGCAGTCGTCAAACAGCTTCTGGTTCATCTCCATGAAGAGTTTCAGAGCATTGTAGATCAACCCGTGGATCGTCCTGAAGACAGACAAAGGTTACCACGGGTCACTTGATGTACGTACTTAGTATCATCCCGACTCATCATCGGGCAGAAACACACAGAGACAGACATAATACAAAGCCCTTGTAGTGACTCACTTGTTCCAGTGGGTCTTGGAGTTGCGGTAGAGGGATGGGAACATGATGGGCAGGATCTTGGCTGCGTTGTCGCTGATCAGGCTCATAATGTACTCATTGTTCCAGTAGTACAGAGCTCGTTCTGCCACCTAAGAACACATGAGTTCATAACGGGGGTTACATATGTAGACAGACAACTTTTGATTGGAAAAAAAGAGGGTGTGCTCAGATATCTCTGCACAAACAGTATGTATAACAAACATCACTTTATATAAATGTGTACTGGGATGAATGTCAGACCTGAAAGTGTGGGCTGGACACACACTTGGACAACTGTCTAAAGAGGGGCTCCATGACTTTGACGAACTCCGAAGGCTCAATGACGTCCAAGATCTCCTCCAGTTCATTCAGGAACATCACCTCTTTTGGACTGTGGGTCTTTGGCCAATACTTTAACAAAGCCATTACCGTCTGCACACAAGCACAACAGGATTATTAAAGAAGAATGTAGGACTTCCTTTCAAAGTATGCTGGACAGTCAGTTTTTTATTGTTAGAATGTTAGAATGAGATTTTACATGCATAAATATGAGTACCTGGCAAATCACATTGCAACTAAGCATAGTACGGAAATATCAAAAACTAGACTTTGGCAGTGGAGTCCTTGGGTTCATTCAGGTAATTCAATCAACAATAATAATGGCATAAGAGCATTAATAAATCACATCTTACCGGTTCCGTGAGGGTGCTATCCTTCTCCAAGAACTGTACCACACAGTAGGCCAGCTAAAGGAGAAAGACAACATAATGTCACCACTTCGAACAAAACTGCAGGATTGTAAAAACTGTTATTATGAGGCTTTACTCACGGCAGAGCAAAGTATAACACAACACTTAAGACTGACAAAGTGGTTACCTGTGGGTGGTATACACTAAGAGACTTGACTTTGTGTAAAGGCAGCAGAACTTTCAGCAGGAATATCTTGTGCTCTTCTTTCAACGGCAATGCAAATCCATTGATTATGCTGTAAAGAGAAAAGGTAGAGAAATAAGAGGTAGAGTTGTACTTAAGACTCTAATTGAGTCGAGACACAACAGAGAGATAAGACGAAGGCGATGCCTGTATGTATCAATACGAATGTGCCCGTTTCATCATTTTACGACTGAAAAACAAAAACAAATCTACAGCCTGAGGCATAACCATGAGAAAAGTTTTATGGGTGCACCTCTCGAAAATCTCTTACCTGCCTAATATTTCCAGTAATTCAGCTATTCCATTATGATGTTCGGTCTCATAAATGAACCTGAAAAACAGCAACATGGTGATAAATCATGGTACATTTAACTAAATGCACTCCATTAGTCACAAAGTGCCTAGCTCAATGAGTCACTCACCTATAAAATATGTTATTAATGTGTTTCCTAATGTACGCTCGCAGGCCCAGGAACTTGCCGTAGATGCGATGAAGGGTCGTCTTTAAAAAATCCCTTTCCCTGGGGTCTTCACTGTCAAACAGGTCTAAGAGCTGTGGACAAAACAAAGGCTACTGAGACACTGAGGGAATTCAACTGAGCACCAAACATCTATAAATGAGAAGGAAAGACACACTCAAGCATCATGATAATGCATACAATGCCATTACTCTCTCAAACATTTATAACAGTGCACATAAACTTGTGTCATGATGTGCTCACCTGCATTACAAACTTCTGGTCAATATACTTTTTGGCTATGTTTGGTTGAAAGTCAGGCGACTCTAAGAACCGTAGGAGGAATTCATAGACGAGCTGTGGAAAGAAGATCAGAGGTTAAAAGACGTGAACTTAACAGCTGTATAGATTTATTCACATCAGTTTACATTGTGTCTTTGTATTTGTGTTGTACCTGTAGATGTGGCCATGCAGCC
>CAKALG010030908.1:0-37500 GCA_916700815.1 Helicolenus hilgendorfi | reverse complement strand
TTTTCTCACCTCTAGTTAGTGTATGAATTTCTGAAAACATTCTCTCTGAAAGTGAGTGTGTATATGAATCCAGTCAGCACTTAACACTTAAAATCTGCCATGTATTGCTGTTTTTTATGGAGTGTGTGTGTGTCTGTGTGTGTGTGTGTGTGTGTGTGTGTGTGTGTGTGTGTGTGTGTGTGTGTGTGTGTGTGTGTGTGTGCGTGTGCGTGTGTGCGTGTGTTTGTGTATGTGTGTGTTACAGCAGCTAAAAGAGACCCAAATTGATTGAGGCTGGTAATTCTCTTTGACGATGTGCAGGACCCTCATTATTCTTCCTCTTTCTCTCTCCCTCCGTTAATCTGTTACAGCCATCCTCTCTCTCTCTTTCTCTCTCTCTCTCTTCCTCCACCAGCTGGTAGTTAACAGCGCAGCGCACGCTCGCCCTGACACTTTGCACCCACTCGAACAAATTGCTTACTGAAGAAATGACACTTCAAAAGTTGTTGAGATACGGCATCACTTTGTCACAACACAAACTTCTCAGAAGAAGAAAAAAAATACAGTTGAGTCAAGGCGTAGGGAGAGGGAAGTCTCAAAGGGCAAAGCAGGGTTAGAAAAATGGAACAATTTAAAGTCAGAAAATTACTGACACACTTCGGCAAACATTATACATCTTCCATGTGTATACTGTAGTGGTGGCCAACAGATGGTTTAGAACAACTAACTGTACACAGTAGAGAGCATAGTGAAAGCTGTGTGTCCCATATAGTGAACATCGTGAGACAGCAGCTCTGGTTTGTTGTTACATGTGTTGCTATTGATGCCTCATTAAAATTAAAGGTGCCCTGTGGAGTTTTCTTGTAAACAAACAAAGTTGCGTTCCTCACCAAAACGCATTGTGTCTATCCTTGAGGTTTAACAAGCACGTTGAATGCATTCCCTTCCTCATAAAACATTTGCAATGCCAATTTTTACAGCATTTTAAAGAGGACCTAAGATGCATACTTGTATTTTGGGTTCCTACCAGAACATGTTTCATTGCATTCACTTCACAACAAGTGGTTGCCAGTTTGTGGCAAAATCTGCATATTTCATGGTCAGAGTGTCAGTTGTTGACACAGTAAATATTCACGTATTTTGCAGCCTGATGGAGACACCAGTGTCAAAACCAGCCATTTATCTGTTTTTTTTCCACACTAATTTGCAACTTGATCGCTAACGATACCACTTGATACCAACATTGTTATACTGTTGGCTCACGAGCCTTGTTAGAAGTGGGAACGAACGTCAACTATCTTCCACAGGGATAAACAAAACATTAATTTTAGACCCGTCAACATTTTTAAAATGATTAATTCACAATTGTGATAATTTTTTATGGAAAAGCCATACTTTTATTCTGCACCTTTCTAAAATTTCTGTGGATGTATTTTTTTTATAATTATTATTCGTCAATATCAATCAATCAATATGACCATTAATGTGGTAATGATTTATTAACATTTACCTAATAATATCTTCTGTACTGAAGTACAAACAGCACGTGAACGTACCTTGAAACCCGATTCAGAAAAACATCTAAAAAGAAATGGAAAAAGCTGCTGGTGTTTCAGTGATAACGTCTCACTGAGTGCTATGGAGCAAACAATAGAGCTGTTGTCAAAGCCATTATTGATTTAGTGAGTGATCACTAGAGCAGGGATTGATCTTCTGTGTTTTAATAAACAAGTGTTCGATACGTGGCCCTCACACTGCATTAAATCTGTGGCGCAGAAAACTACAGTGTTTCTTAAAACAGGTCACGTAGAACAGGGGTTCTCAAACTTTTTGTTGCCAGGGATCCCTTACAGGGGGGATTTTTATATATATAAGTACGTAATAATAATGTATAAATCCCCAAATAACCCAGGAAATAATGAATAATCCCACAGCATTATTCATTATACATATTCAGCATTCATTATTATTAGTTAACAGACGATATCGCTGTTTGTTGTGTGTAGAGGTGTGTGTGTACAGTAGTGTGGCAGCAGCACAGTCCCGAAGCTTTGAATACCTTCGAATATTTCTCACCGAAGCTTCGAAGCCCAAAAAATTTTATTTGGATAAGACTTGACAGCATTTATACTTTTTAAGTAATTGATCTTAGAAGCTTCCAGAAAATGAACAGTAGCAAGACTGACATAGTCCTAATGAATCCAGATGTTTAAATTTACCAATCTAAAGCTGACTTTCAGAAATGCATCAACTTATAAAAAACATATAATATTGATAATATAAAAATAATGGACTTATTGCTGCGTGTCACAATCACAGGTCACATATGCCACAACGTGGGTGGGAGTAATGGACAGAATGGGTTTGTTTTATTGGTGCAAATGCTTCCCATCTGTAGATACTGATTTTTTAAGGATACAGCACAATTTTATAATTTATAGAAAATTACCAGAGAGAGAGATTACCACGGACCCCACTTCAAGAATCACTGACGTAAAACGTAGAAATGCTCACTGTTACAACCTACACATCATGTATACCAAGGCCAGCCGTGTGTGACTTGAACTTAAAGCACAAATTAGGTTTACACGAGTCGGTTGCCTCGATGGGATCTTGTGATTTATCGGCTCACTGATGCCGTTAAGTGAGGAGAGTGTTTCTAACAGTTACCTTGGTTTCTGTAAATCGTTTTTGTTTTATCGGGATGACGCGCACACACACAGATTCTGACATAGCTGTCAGACTGGATGAGGCATGGCAGTGATGGCTCTTTATTCTCACGCAGCTTTGAATCTGACAGCACGCTGCCAAAGAACAGTTAACTCTTCAACCTATATCTCTAAAAATACATCCTCATACGTGACACAAACTGTGCTATGACAAAAGAGTCTTTTATTCCTGCTTGAGACTTCCTACCACCCTGATACTGACTGCTTACATTAGTAGAAATACACAGGGACACAAGAATATAAACACAGGGACTAAATTTCAGTAGATAAAATATCCAAGTGTACAACTGCACAACTTCAAATGCTATAAATCCACAGAGTAGATGTTAAGGGAAAATCCTGTTCTTCTACTTGTTTTTCAATGTTGTTCCCTCATTACACTCAGGGAACAGTTTGACATTTTGGGAATTACTGTTATTTGCATCCTTCCTGAGAGTTAGATGAGAAGATCAATACCACTCTCATGTCTCCAGCCAGTGAGCTTAGCTTCGCCTAAAGACTGTAAACGGTGAAACAGCTAACCTGGCTTTGTCCGCAAGTCCCCCTATGAACACATCTAAAGCTCACAGCTTATCATGTTGAATGGCGTTCGTTTAATCCTGGCTAAATGGCTGCTGGTTGTAGCTTCACACACAAAATTAAAAAGCAAGGAATCTCTGTCTGTCTGTGTGTCCTTTGCATATCTCGAGAACCGATCATCCGATCAACTTCATACTCTTTTTGGTGGGGGGCGGGGCTTCAGGGCTCTGCAGACAGTCCACCAGAGTCCTGCTCTGAGCTGGTGTCTGTATCAGCAGAACTCCGTTCAAAGAAATAACAACGTGGCTCTAATAACTGACCAATTGTACCGACAAAATTAGATTCTGTAATTCGAACAACACATAATCCACCAAAAAGCACATCTTTATTTTACCAAAAGGAAAAGCAGTCCGGTGAGAGGGACTCTTCATAAACAGCAGTTCGACACAACACTGCGTTTTCTACATTCACTGTGGGGTCTTCCTGATTTTATCAGCTTTTCCCTCATCAACTTCTCACAGAACTTCGGAATTTATTATCATTTAGTGGGTTTTTGTTTGGGGAGCCTCGCGCCATCTCTTGTGCTGCAGTACCAGATTTGCTGGCGGGGGCGCTGTTTCATCAAAACACAAATATCACTATTTATTGACAGAATGTTTGCAGATGCGGGCGGGAGTAGAACACACACATTGCGGGAAAACAGTCCCAAACTACAATGTTTTTCTCTGAAGTAGAAGTACAAACTAAGTAGTATACAGTTGAGTTTCATATTTGAAAGTGTTTTGAGGGCCTTTTGTAAGTTATTTCAGGGTATAGTGAGTTAGAATTGTAACATAATTCAATATTTGCTCATATCTATCTAAACATCACAATAAACCTATAGCTGTTTGGGGCACTTTTAGTTGGGGCCCCAGGCAGTTGCCTACATTGCCTAATGGTAGAGTCTGCCCGTTTTTCCAGGTATTTCGCTGGTGTTTCTGACCTTGAGTAGCCACGACTACGGTGTCGTGGCGGGTGTATTGCGGAGGACCCAAGGAAACGCAGTGTCAAGTGTGAGGTTGTTTCTATGAGTGGTTCTCGAGAAAGATGCAAACCACAGGCCAAGCATTCGGCCCGTTTCGAACGAGCACTGCACTAGTGAGAGTGAGAGTGGTATCTATGTTTTTCATGTTACTTAATGTTGAACTGTTTCTTTAAGAGACAGTCAAATAAGAGAGAGGTGAGGTGACAGAAGTGCCTGATGGTTTTTAAGTCACGTTGTTAGAGGTGCAGATTACTCATCTTGTCCTGTATGTCCTGTACATCATGACAACACAAGTATCAGAATCCTTGTTGACCGCTTTATACCTTCAAGCTTTTTTTCAGCAAAATGATTTATTAACATGTCCTTAGAGAAGAATCAAATATGAGAGATTTTCTTTTTATTGGGTAGTATCTCCCCTTAAATGACTCATAACATCTGGCCCTTGACCCTGACGCAGATACGATGTGTTAATAGAGACCATATGAGCAAGAGATGACCCAGGGCACTGACAGTGACATAGCAGTCCAATAAAATAAAACCAGTGCTGCTGGGTAATAAAGCAGCCCCCAGTGAATACTGTGGTCTTATTATATGTATATATCTTATTATATGGTCTTCTGTATTTAACCCTCTGAAACCCACAATAGACCCATTGTTGTCTTTTTTAAGGGTTAGAATGAGTCTTTAGGGGGAGATAGCAGGTCAACAGTAGATGTCACATAGAAGTGGTGTACGTCATCTGAGAGCTGGGAACCTGAAGATTAATTTGAGATGCAGCTCAGCACTGTGTGTCAAGTTGTTCTAGTCATAAATCAGAAATAAACATTAGTCAATTCATTAATTAATAAATTAAAATAAATAGTAAATGTGTATAAGGGCTTAGAACATTATGATAGAGGTATATGCAATTCCCATGCTCACTTATGTCTCATGAGTTTTTGCAGCAATATTTGGGTTGATACTAAATGTATTTGTTATACAGATTTAGTGCTAAATTTAACCATTTTTTACCACTCAAGAATTGATAAAAATTATCAATAATCCCTCCAAATTACCCCATTAAGACACCAAGTCCTTGAGGAACACCAAAGAAAAAGCCATGCTGTGATTTGGCATCCCAAACTTTTGAGAATTGCATTTTTCAGCGATTGGATGGCGAGCACTTCTGTTCTGGAAACTGCTAAGTCTCTAGTTTGTGGTTTTAAAGTTTCATGAGGCTGAGGTCATTTTATACAGTATGTCAAATTTCAAAAAATGATCTCACTATAGTGAAATGGCTACTCTGGGGACTAACATTGGGTCAACAAGAGTCTCAGCTTTACAGTGATACCCAATTTGTGTAATTCCAAGACTGTTTAGGGATCCCAGTATGCAGAAATATTGAAACACACCATTTTTAGAATAGGTGAAAATAACACATTTATACTGCATTAAAAAACTGCATGGTTTTTACCTTAAACTAATGATTATCATAAAGTGGGCATGTCTGTAAAGGGGAGACTCGTGGGTACCCATAGAACCCATTTTCATTCACATATCTTGAGGTCAGAGGTCAAGGGACTCTTTGAAAATGGCCATGCCAGTTTTTCCTCGACAAAATTTAGCGTAACTTCTGAGCGTTATTTAGCCTCCTTCCCGACAAGCTAGCATGACATGGTTGTTACCAATGCATTCCTTATCCGTTTTCCATTTTCATATGATATCTGTACCTTCACTTTCGCTCTAAAACTGAACCTGCTACAGCCTCTGAAAAACAGTAAAGTCAGTTGGGATCGCGGGTCTCAGGGGATTTTAAAACCTTTCTTTATTTATTCAAACTTTCAAATGCGGCAAAATACCAAGTGCAACCGAAAGGAAAAAAAAATAATAATTTGACATACTGCTGATAAAAAATCCAAATTAAAATCTACTCAGTTATTTCTGTGACCTCAAGATCATCTGAGATAAATAATAAAGCTTTTGCTTTGAGTAGAAAGTAAAACAAGTTTTTTTTTATTATTAGAGAGCCTTGTGGTAAACCAGTGGAGCATCCTAATTAATGAAGAGAATGAATTTGCTTGCTTTTTATTTCTTCTGCTGCTCATTGAAAGTGGATGTTCAAAGCCCTGTTCAAAATGCACTTTATTATGTAAATCTTAAAAAAATAAATGAAGTAAATATTCTATCATCTGACAGAAAATCTATTTTTAATATATATTTAGATAGAATTTCAGAAGTTTTTACCAAAGTTTGTGACACTGAAGAAGAGCTTCCGTATTGTAAGATTATCTTCTCATAATGCCATCCAATTATAGATACTGTATACAGGTGATACATATGGCTCAACACAAACATCTTTTTTAATGAGATTAGCACACTGGAGGGTTGTGCTGAACCTTGAAAATAAGTATTATTATGAAGAAATTATTGTAAGTTATTTCATTTTGCAGAGTACATTGCACAAAAATAGAATTATTGCTACTTGTGTGCATCACACCAGCTTTTCTTCTTCTCTTTTTTTCTGTTCTCTGGCATCAAAGTGCAGAAACAATGACAGGATAAACATACATGACATTCAAGAGTTTTGTGGCAGTGATATGCACAGGTCTGATTTACAGCAAGTGCAAAGTTTCTCTATGTGCTTAAGTTCTAGTGCTGCATAAAAGTTGATTCATGTTCGATGACTCGTTCACAGATGACAGCTCAACCTGACAGGATTTTCAGTTCCTCCTCTATCAGCGTCCAAACATCTGTCACCTGCCAGGGGAGGCATTTCAGCACAAGTAGTCATAACATTTACAGCTATTCACCGTCACAATAGCTGGGCAGTAGCTGTTGCTGGAGGGTATAATGCTCTGCTTGATTGCAGCATTTCCCAGCTGGCTCAGGAATTGGAACTGCAGCGTTTCCGGTCATCGTACAGCCTCCATGTTCTGATGAAGACATTTAGTAATATTAAAAGGCTGCGGCCTGGTTTTTTTCTACAACAGATAACAGATTTTTTTTAAATTTTTGCATTAAGCCAGACTGTTAGGCTCACTGCACTGTAGGCTTTAGTTTACAGACATGCCATGAATATTCAGAACAGATGATGAGGGAGAGATGACGGTGTTCCAGCAACTTACTCAGCCCACTGAGGCTGAATTTGTAAACCTCCCATTTAGCATTAACATAGCTGTAATCATATTTAATGATATGTTAGTACACACTAACACATGTTATAGTTTGTTATAAAGCATTGTATCCTAAGGCTAACTCCACTAATTTATTTAACGCATTAACACAGCTTGCAAGGTTGTAGTGGGCTCAGTTTTAAAGCTAGAGTGAAGATATATGATATCATATGAAACTATAAAACCTAAGGGATCCATTGGTACCAACCTTACGCAAAGTTTCGGTGAAGAAAAATTATCATGGCCATTTTCAAAGGGCTCCCTTGACATCTGACCTCAAGATATGTGAATGTAAATGGGTTCTATGGGTACCAACGAGTCTCCCCTCTACAGACATGCCCACTTTATGATAATCACATGCAGTTTGGGGCAAGTCATAGTCAAGTCAGCACACTGACACACTGACAGCTGTTGTTGGCTGTTGGGCTGCAGTTTGCCATGTTATGATTTTAGCACATTTGTTATGCTAAATGCAGTACCTGTGAGGGTTTCTGGACAATATTTGTCATTGTTTTGTGTCGTTAATTGATTTCCAAAAATCTGTGACTACGGCGGGGAACGCTCACTCCGGTATGCCATAACGTTACATTTTGATGATGGGCTTGAGTTTGCCAACAGCCCAACTGTCGACAGATCATTTTGACACAAGGGGGGAGCTAACTTCGTTCCACAGCAGCGGCCACACTGACAAGGCTGCCTGGAAATGTGCCTGCAGACATTTTTTGTAATCGGCTTCTTGAGCGCAGACATCGGCCGATGCTGATTATCTCAAAATGTCAGTAATCGGCCGACCGATTAGTCATAATTATAGGATATATCTTTTCTCAATTCCCTGGCATATCGAATGAAATGTTCCAAAACCTGGTCAATGCGTACCCACCTCCCCCCTCTTCTATAGGTTACTGTAGGTGGTAAAAAATCTCTGACAGCTTAGGACCTTGATGTCAGCTGCGCTTTGTCTCGAGTCGAGATAAGTCGATTGATTAATGAATTTCTCTCCCCCTCTCCTTGTCCTACTGCCCAACCTCCTCCAATATGTATGAATTACTTCTACACTCCTGAGTCATTTCTTCTCCCCCTATGGCTACATGCATTCATATGAAGTCGCCTTGAAGTTCTGTTATCTCCCCTTTTCACGTAATAATAGCACATAGAGAGGTATGTTTGTTTTTTACTGCAAAATGATTTATTGATTTGAGTCTTTGCAGTGAGACAGGGGAAAAGAAAAAGCAGTAAGCGGGAGACGACTGGGGTAAGAAGCAAAGAGCGAGGAAGAGGGGTGAAAAAGAATAATTGAGCTAAAAATATCCTCCACCACCTTTAAGTCGAGCAACCGATGCTATGTTGTTTGCTGTGCGCAATGCTTCAGTGCTTCTCCTGACACTTTACTGAAGAGCTTTAATTGTAAATGAACTGCAGTTTATTGTTCAGTGCTTTCACAGGCACAGATGCGCTCACAGGCATAGGCTACAGTGTGTGTGTGTGTGTGTTCATATTCATTTAAATAAAAATCCTTACCTGTGGGGAACTGGATGGAGAAGATTCTTTGACATTATCCATATATTTTATGTTTCATACGCATTTTCCTGTGAGCACCAATAGAGTGCTGCAGGGATGACGTATTTTTGTAGGCCAACCAGGAAGTTAGCATCGCCCTGGTTACCTCGACAAAAAGCCACTGGGATTTTTCCATTGGGTTTTGGATTGTTGCAGAAAATAAGCTCTGTGACCAACAAATATTTATCACAGGTTCAAAAAAGGCACTCTTCTGGCAAAAAAATAAAAAGGCTTTATTGAAATGGCTATTTCATGATGAAATGCTAAAAAACAATGCTGGTACATGTTCAGATTGAGCTGAGTAACAACCCACGCGTAGCGGCACAAACAGCCTTCTTCGGGGAGTGACATTATTATTATTACATTATGTTTATGATGATCGCATGCAGTTTTGGGGCAAGTCATAGTCAAGTCAGCACACTGACACACTGACAGCTGTTGTTGCCTGTTGGGCTTCAGTTTGCCATTTATTATGCTAAATGCAGAACCTCTGAGGGTTTCTGGACAATATTTGTCCACTCCTACGTTGATAAACTGAACTTTTTAGTCCCTTAATTTGAGAGATAGTGTAACGATAGTGGACCTTTTATAATGATTCATATGAGCACATTTAAATACTGGCTGACACAGAATGAAAATTTAAATTAGGTGAATGTTGAATAACTCAAATCAGGTTTAATTGAGGAGAAAGTAAATAGAGACTGCTCTCCCCTCCTTTCCCCTTACCCCGCTACTAGATTCGAAAGCTGTAATTCCTCATATTTCTATAATTGACCGGGATGCTTATTTTCTAAGTCCATCGAAATGACCACTGGGCTTTTAACTCCAACTGTCTCCATGGTTACAGACTATGGTTTAGTTGATGAGTGTGTACGTGATTGTGTATGTGTGTGTACGTATGTTTGGAGGGAGGTAGCTCCTAATTGACTGGCTGTTAAAGCTTTTAATGAAGAGTGGGCAGCCAACTCTCCAATTAGCTGTGAGGGGGCCATCAGGGGATGAAAAGAGGACGGCAGTTCAGGAAAGAGCAGAGGAGAGGGGGGAGGAAGAAGACGGAGGGAGGAGAAGAGGAAGGAACCAAGGGAGGAGAGTGAAATAAAGGGGACAAGAAGGTGAAGAGAGAGGCGCGAATCAGAGGGAAAGTGAATGTTTTCTCAGCGTTCTTTAGTGTTCTTTATGTCACCGTTTTTTAGTTGTACCAACACACACAAATAAGCAACCATCATCAGCAAAGACAGTGAACAACAAAAGGAATAATGCAGTTCTGCACTGCACATTTCACTATTGAGTTAGAGTTGAGTTAAAGACAGTAGTTAAAGGTGCAATGTCAAGCATTTCATTGTCGGTAGAGAGGTGCCATGATTTCGATTTTGAATGTAGCAACATCATCTTCATAAGAGGAGCCATCCGGTTTTATGAAAAATGTGGTATTAATGTTGAGATCGCTATGAGGCTAACAAGCCCTATACAAGACATACCAGTCTTAGTTTATCATAGTTTTTACAGAAATCATTGTACTTCTTCATACTTGACAATAAAATGTTGTGTTCATAAAATGCTACAAGAAACTCTAATCTGTACCACCAATTAAAATGTTACAAACACAGCTTATTTCTGTTCTGATTAAATATCTCATTTATTAATAACGAAATATTAAAAAGCATCAATGCAAATGATAGACTCGCTCCTCTACCCCGTTGGCTTTCTTTCTTGCTACAAAGTAAACATTTTCTGCCAAAGTGAAATATTGCTTTAAGACCAAAGTTAATTACAAGGAGCCCAGTGTGGTATCCAAAATTCACACTGGAATAAGAGCTAAACAGAGACCCTCAAAGGAGCTGGCTTCCCATCCATCCCTTTCTCTACTGTCTTTGAACAGGCCAAGTTCCTTCCGATAAACAGATATAATTGCCTATTTATCAGCCACTTTGGAACTCCCATTTTACATGAAATATTCATGATGAAACAACGGAAATGAAAAGAGAGAGAGATGAGAAGGAAAGAGCAAAGATGGCTTAGTATGATGTGGTATAATTCTTCATGTACTATGCAGTACCTGCTCGGTGCAGCTGTGTTTTTATTGTCCCTATTGTGTGCAGTTTGCGTACAACCATATGACCAAAAGGCTATTACCTTATTCAGGATTACATAAGGATGGATAAATTGTTTATTCTCAGGTTTAAAGGGCACACACATTGCAAGAGGAAGTGACTTGGGCAATTTGATTTCAATATGTATAAGACATATTTTAATAAATGCAATCCAGCTGCATCAGATCTAGTCACAACCCAGAAAGTATATTCATACTCGTTCATTCAGTGTTTTTAGACTGTGAATGTTTATGTTGCAGGTGCAGTTGAGGTGAGGAAAGAAGGTCTGGACGCTCAGATCAACCGCCTGGCTGAACTAATCGGACGACTGGAGAATAAGGTAAGGAATACAGACACACTTGCACATACGCTTGTTTTGGTCATTTATAAAGATATTGCATTGACTTACATTAACTCCCTGGAGGCTCTCACTAACCAGGCTGGCAATATTCAGTATTTTTCTTATTGTTAACAAATCCCATGAAAAGAACAAAACCAACAATGATTTGATTCTGTTTACAAGTATTTTCTTTGTATCCAAAGTGTGATATATCTTCTTATATATCTTCTTCTTCTGTGCCACAGAGCTCCATTATTGTCCAAAATACAGAACCAACAGCCATATTCTTTAACCCTAATCATGTAATGCTTTACTCTGAGAGACCAACCTTTGTCTCCACATAATGGTTGATTCAATGATTCAATAATTGGTTGACACAGACATTCATCTTAGACATTTGATATGAATATTTTATTTTTGATAGATGCCTGTCACATGCAAATTCAGGTACATAGAGTGAGACATTATTAAAATATAATCAAATTACCTATTTTGTACTGGCAAATTGTGAAGAAATGTAAATCAAGAAACATGATTGCACTGGTGCAGTAGGTGTAAAAGGATTAGATTAAATTACATGAGTTTTGATAAAAAATTGAGTTAGATGATACATGACAGACAGACTGATAGACTTCGAACTCTGTTGCACTGCTGGTTTCTCCTTTTATTTTTTAGCTCTACTCATCCTTTAGGCTGCTACCACTCCTCTATCAACTACAAACAGCACAAGCCAGTGATCTTTTCCTCACACTAAACTTTTTTTTACCAAGTTGGCAGCATGTTGAGGATTTGTAAATTGGAGATATTACATTGGCCAATGCCAAAGCAGCATACTGAAGTTAAAGGTCTGAAGAGAACAGGAGAAAGGAAAAATGGAGATGAAGGAGGAACCAGGGGGTTTGTATAAGGAGTTAACTAACACTAACTGATGCAGAGGAAAAGATGGCAGTGGGGAGTAGATGAAGAAAGAGACAGAGGAGGCAATTAAAGGCATTGTGTCCAAACTATTGCAATCGTCTTTTTCGTTACTTCCTCCTCTTTGTAGCAGCTCTCTAGTCCCAGATGCCTCTTTATCCTCCTCCCTTCCTTCCTCCATCTTTACATCTATCACCTCATTCCTCCCTTCCTCCACTCCTCCTGCCCCCTTCCTCCCCCTCCCTATTTGTCTCTCCGTTCCTCTGCATTGCCTGCGTCCCGTCCAGTTCTGAACATGTTAAGGCTAATGGAGCCCCAGCAGACTCAGCTGTCTTTAGCTAAGAATAACTAAACACAATGTACTGCCAGGGGCGAGGGGGGGGAGTGTGTGGGAGGAGGAAAGGGGAATCACAGAAAGAAAATAGAAAATGAGAAGAATAATAAAAAACAAGAGAGACTAAATGTTTGATCAGGTTTTATGTAGTAGAATACCTGTTTGCGTGAACAGACCTATGTATTCGATCGCGATCCTGTCCAACTTCCCTGTATTTCAGAAGCTGTAGCAGGCTCAGTTTTAGAGCTAGAGGTATAGATATCAAACTAGAGAGGCTAAGGAATCTTTGTCATACTAGCTTGTCGGGAAGCAAGCTAAATAACGCTAGAAAATTAGGCTACATTTTTGCAAGGGGTTTGGAGAGGGGATTTCTGAGCTGTTTCCACAACAGAAGTGCTCCATCCAACGTCTTGCAGAAATCTCCAAATGACAGAATGGCTTTTTCTGTGGTGTTCCTCAAGGTCTTGGTGTCTTAATGTGGTATTTTGGAGGGATTATTGATCATTTGTTTTTATCAATTCACGAGTGGTAAAAAATGGTTAAATTTAGCACCAAATCTGTGTAACAAATGGTTTCAACCAAAAAATTGCTGCAACAACTTATGAGACATACAGTAAGTGATCATGGGAATGGCCATCATATACTTCTATCATGACTACATTAATAATGTATTTTAATTAATCAATGAATCAATTCATGTTTATATCTGATTCATGACTAGAACAACTTGACACACAGTGCTGAGCTGCATCTCAAATTAATCTTCAGGTTCCCAGCTTTCAGATGATGTACACCACTTCTATGTGACATATACTTTATGTGCTATCTCCCCCTAAAAACACCATGTACCCCTCTAAAAAACACAAAAACATCTTCATTGTGGGTCTCAGAGGGTTAAAAACGACCGTTAGCCCTTGGCCCTAGATGATAATTTAATGTACTTCTAATAAATTGTCCAGGTCTAAGCAGAATTGCTTCTCTCAGTCGAGTGACCTCCATTGTAGAAGAAATTATTGAAACACTTTCCACCAAAGAATTGTTCAATAATCACCTGTGACCCTGAAGTGCTCCTGGGAGCCCATTACTCTGCTCAGAGGCTGACTCATTAACAGTGACTGTGGCACAAAGGCCTCACGGATGACTGAACACAGTCAAGTCTGATTTTTACCTGTTTAGACAGAAATGAAGACAGGATCTCCTTAGGAATGATTTATTTATGTTTTTTTTTTGTTGTTGTTTTCAGAAAAGTAGCCAGTAATTAATTGAAACTTGAAAATTGTCCAAAGGGAAGAGTAGAGATGACAGTGACGTTGCTTTAATTTCTTCATTCTTTTTCCATTTATCAACAAGCCAAATCCAAAGTGATGCCTCATAGTCAGGTCACCTCCCAAAACTGTCCCAGTTCCAGTCAACAAAGCATGCCTATATCAATGAATAACAATGAAATTAAAGTGAATGAATATGAGTAAAATGACAGGTTAAAGGTGCTCTATACAATATCCAGAGCATTAATATAGCAGCAAAAAACAATTTGCTATGTAACGATATAGAGGGGTAATGTCTACCTGAGCAGAGAATGAAGTCTCTCTCCCTCTGTGTGTGTTAAGGCTGGCCCACACTCAAAGATTTTTCAGATCTTAACGGATGTTGAAAATGTGGGAGACCCCACACAATAAGGACATGTAATGTTCAATTTTACAGTGTGTGGTGAGCAACGATTTGGCCAAATTCAATCCAGATGAATGATTTCAATGAGCATTTCACTCAAAATGCAGATTTTTCTGCATCTCTTGCCAAACTTAAAACCCATATAAGAAGGAAATGAAGTGACTCAACATGGAACATTTAAATAACCTACATTATCCTGTCATATTTATATTTTGAGGTCTTGCTAGGCTGTTGCATTGTCATATGATTTTCCACATTGGCGAAAGATTTTCTTTGTGAAAAGAAGAAATTACACCCCTTCCAGAGAATAGAAAAGAAAATAGGTCACCAAAGTTTTATGTTGGAAAGTGTGTTTTCAGAACAATCAGAGCCAAAGAAAAGCAAAGGAATAGACATTTTCTGCTGGATTACATTTTTCAGAAGGCCAGACATACTGCAGTAATCATATCAAAGCGAAATATGGCTTTGAGGAGGCATATTGAATGCGGCTTTGTCTTTGTCTCTCTGTTTGGCTTAGTATTACCTGCCCCGATCTCAGTATTAAGACTGTGCAGGAGTCTGCAAGAGGAAATGATATTATCACACTGCGTCAGAGTGAATCATGAATTGTTTACTGAGTGAATAATAAGCCAGCTACACACTGAGTGATGTGGTGCTCGGCGAGATGAAAATAGTGTTGCTACCACTGCTCTGTGATAACACACTGGAAATCCTGTTACCTGCAAACTGTCCTCAAAGTGGCAAATTCATGTTGCCTCTGTTGCTCAGTCTGACTTTCAGATTCCCTCGCTGTCTTCCTCCACGCTCCCCTGGGAGTTTGTTTCTTCTTTTGCTTACAAAATATCATTATTTATTACTCTCTGTGTGCCACAGACAAGAAAATGTGTTTCTCACCTGGGAAAATCAGTCTCAGGATGATGGCCTTTGATTGTCACCGCACATCTGGTGTAGGTGATACTGAGGCTGAATACTGACAAGCAAAGTGATACAGCTTTCTCCTCTTCTTCTTTCAGGGAAAGAATCTTTGATAACTTTATGTAGCGGTGTATAAAACATTCAGATAGCAGCTTCTCTTTTTAGCCGACACTGACACTATCACAGGTTAAAATGACAATTGTTGCCGGCGGCAGTAGGTCATATGCTAATTAATGCAAATTACAAAAGCAAGTACCTTTTATGGCAGGCCAAAATCAAACTTGGCTGTTGTTGGTTAGAGTCTGTACTCTGCCAAAGATTGTTTATGAGATAAAAGAAGCATCACCCTTTAACACTGCTGTACAACCGAGACTGGACTGTTTCTGTTGTCCCATCGACTCCAACAGAGTGACATATCTTCTCCCTAGCGGGTCGCATCGCATCAATTTCAGGAGTGGCATTCTTCCAGTCAAACTTTCAACCATATCATATCAATAATTTAAAATGATCATTAGAGTTATGAATCAGGGACCTCAGTATTCGTAGCCTTCAGTAAGTAGCTCATGAAAAATAAGGTGTGCCAAATTTAAAAGCTACACATTATTTCAGCGTGTCAGATTTTTAATCAACATTTATGTAGGGCTGTAAAAGTTAACGCGATAACCTAAGGAATCCATTTGTACCAATGTTTCCGGTAGCTTTTACAGTACGAGTGTGTGTGTGTGTGTGTGTGTGTGTGTGTGTGTCCGTCCCATGCCCACTGTGTTAGACCCCTTTGCCTTCGACACTCCCTGCATTCTTCACTCTGCAGGTGATGCAGACACTATTCACTCACTGTAGCAACAGTGATACTCATCACTCACCTTGGTGACAGAAACCTGCAGCGCTTACTGTGATTTATTAGAACAGGTTTATATAACTCTGACTCACAGACATTGAGCGTGGAGGAGAAAACTAGAAATCAATGTCTCATCATCCTCAGTCTTCACACACAGTCAGACTGTACCATTAGCCCACATGGCTTAACTAATGTCTTGTCTGAGGAGCGTATTTGAACTTAACTATTAATTGTGTCCCCTTCACTTAAGTCTTGAATGTGAGAAATTGACCGTTCACTAAAACCCCTCCCCCGAAGCTAATGAGAGAAAAACTCATTATCCCAGGAGCTTGGAGGGTGTTTTTTTAGCCTTTCCAAGATCAAAAACACAAGAGCAAAAGTGAATGGAATGGATGGAAGTGAATGGATGCTTGACAGGCATAGCAACCGTAGCTAAGGGGGTGGGGTTAACGAAAGTCAGTTTAGTTCTTGATGACATTATCCCTTATTTTGCAAACAGGCTTATGAAAAATGATTTTAATAGATCCCTACCAGCTACAGCTGCTACATCATGATGTTCAGTTGGATTTCTTTCCAGTGTTCTTGTATGTTTAGATCTTTCATGCTGATATAAATCATTCTGTTTCATTTCGGGCTTCTCTTATTGGCGTGCATCCACCTCCTCTCAGAACCCTTCCTCTCGTATTCCCTGCTGAACTTTATTTTCATCTTAAAAAGGCATCACATCCTGTTTCATGCCTGTTTTCTGCTCTACCTCTCGTTGTGAGTGACTAATGTCTGCTTCAAGTTGTGGCTGTAGTAGTTGCTGTCGTTGGTCTTGTTGATTGACATGTTGCCGCTGTTGTTGTTGTTGTGCTTCTCCTTGCAGACAGTGTGGTTTGATCTGCACCAGAGGCTAACAGACACAGATGGCACTACCAGCGCAGTAAGTAGACACTAAAGGAATAACCATTGTACTTTACACTGCAACACACAGCCGCAGGTGCAGCATCACTTACTGCTGCCCTACAAAGGCCAATAACCACTGCAGCAGTACCTCAGGCTGAGTGTTACAAGGCTGCAACATGACTTTGTGATGTAATTAACAAGGGACAGCACTTCCGCACGACCAGCGCCGTCCAAAAATAATCCAGGTCTCAGAGCCTGTCCCATGGGCGCTGATCTTTTGAATTATTTCCCAGGAAAGGTGCTTGTTTTGTTTTGTTGTCTAGACCTGAATAATTTATAGACACTGAGTATTCTGTGGAAGAATTAATAGAATCACACGCTATCTTACAATATCTAACACCCACAGAGAAAATAACATATCAGCTGCCACAGAAACTTACTGCATATTTTTTTCGGTTATGCGATATTCCCTGTGATAATGATCAATGATTCATAAGAAAAGCCACAGGCACTGTGTGGGCTTTTTCTTTTCAGGCTGTATTTGAATTGAATCATAAATCAGAAAAATTTCACTTACAGAAGCTCAACTATTTGACACCATTTTCTGATATAATTTCACCTGAGACCGCTATCGCATACGTAGCACCTGTGTGCCTGCGGTAAAGCAGAGATAAGAGTGTGAGAGTGCGATAAATAAAGCCAAAATGTTATCTTACAGATCTGCTGCAAAAAGCCAGGGGCAATCTGTATCTTAGAGAAATACAGATGTGTTGTATTCACATGCACTTTACACAAGACCCTTAGTAATGCAGTGAAGATACATGAGATGAGATATGGTCATATATGTGTTGGAGAGTGTTTTTTATGGTGTAGTTCACTGTATTGATTCTTGCTTACGAAACATGCTGCAGCATTACTGCAACCTGTATAAAGTTACAGTACATTTACGCCAGAACAAGAGACAAATGGATCCAGGAAAAATATATTTCATGTGGTTTCATGAACAATGACGACAACACCAGCTAGATGCATAAAACCCACGTTTCACTACAAAAACTTTGTGTCTGCACAAAAACAGAAATATGCACGTCCTATCCATCCAAAGCTGTCTATGCATGATTTAGTTTTTTAGATCTCAATCATTGTGGAACTGGGCACAAGCCTCATTTCCTCTCCCACGGTTAGCCATAAATGGATCAAGACACGCACTTAATTATCCGTCTGCATATCACCACTCATTAGACCTGTCAATGGAAAGAATGGCAGGAAGTGCAGTTTTTTCAGATTGCGCCACATCAGCGAGGTTCTCCAACAATGCCGAAGCAGCCATTATTACGGTCGACCATTACTCTCGGATGTAGCTATTTATAGCGCACATATCATTAATTCATCACACGTACATGTACATGTGATCTGCATGTTGGAAGGATAATCAATAATTTAGTTTATGGCAGTTATCAAAACAGAGTTGTGCTTCAAATAAAGGATGAAATAAAAGGAACATTAAACACAGTGGAAAAACTGTAAAATGATTCCTGCATTGTAAATAAAAGTAATGATAGAATTATCTACAGCCAGTTCTGCATGAGTGGCGGAGCTCCATCTACAGACGGATTTCCCTCAGAAGTGAATTATTTGTTTCGTCATAGTCAGTTTATTTTTACCGCTAGTATTTGCTTCAAATTATACGAAAAAAATAAAATAACAAAGAATAAGATCCTTATGGAGACTGCCATCATGCGTGTTGCTACGTGACTTGCAAGTGGTCAGTTCCAGTTGACTCATCCAACTTTTCTGCTTTTCTTTTTGTTTACGTTTGTTCAACGCCGAGGGAAAGAGACACCCGTCAAAGCTTGTTCCTTCCTCCTCTGGGGATCATCGGTGTCTGTACAACATTTCATGGCAGTCCATCCAATAGTTGTTGAGATATTATAGCCTGGACCAAAATAGTGAACCGACCGATCACTCGATCAGTGAAGTACATTTGGCTCCAGATCTGTACCACAAGACTTAAAAACCAGATCTTCTTCTTCTGCTGCCTGCAGGAGACCAGTGTAATAATCACCTATTGCACTTTTACCCACAGCAGTTGGGCCACTTATGGCTTCCCATTAGCTGCCAGCAAGCAGTGAGAGCACTGACAAAATTGTCCAGTTGTCATGGGCACCGACACAGAAAGGTTTTTATACGAGACTGCTCAAAGAAACACTCCTAATACACCCAACAAGGGGCATGCATAAAGGCAAGAAGACAAGGCACAGGCAACAGTAAGAAACAGGAAAAATTAAATAGAGGAACTTTATACTAAGAAAGCTTAGTTACTCTGGGTGGTCACAGTCTTAAAGAAAAACATCCTCTAAAACACTTTGAGGGAAGATTCAGCAATTACCTTGTTTTCCAGGGTCCATTTGATTATCTGCTGTACAAAAACAGAGAGAACAGAATCCAACAGGGAATTTTTGCCTTTTGGGGTAAACATTTTGGGAATGGGAAAATACTCTGCTGCAGTTCCCATTGTAAGGAGCTTCATCTCTGCTTCCTCAGAAGTCGATAGCTCATCGGGCGTACAAAACATGGTGACTGTTCACTGTATAGTATAGCTCTACAGTGGAATTCACCCTACTTTACTTACAGACTTAGACACACTTTGGAGGAAGTACAGTCTCTTTACATCTGATCCACAGATCAGTTTGGGTTTCCTCATTGGCCGCTGCTCTTTCAAAATGAAAAGACGGGAACAGTCCTTTGTTTATTTTTTCAGGGGGGCGCGTCAGCGTTTTCACTCACTCCTCTATATCAGCGCATTTCCAGCAGATCCGTGGAAAGGGCGTCTCAACGCTTTCCATTAATTTCCTATGGAAAGCAGGAGAAGCAGTGGCCCAGTGCATGGTGGGAGTGTTGCGGCGAGTTTGAGAGAATCTGAATGAGCCTGTCCAGCACGATGCGTCTCTTTCTCACGAAACTTGGACCAAGCTGTGAAACTTGGACCAAGCTGTGAAACTAGGCGATCTAGTTCTAAAACGAAACAGGATTCGGCAGTGGCACAGCCTACTTCTTGCTTAAAATGTTTTCAGAAGTAGATTTTGGTGGAATGTTTGGATGAAATAACAGAATGTTTACGAGAACGCCGCCATGTTGTTTTTCCTGTTTGAAATGGCAAGCAGGGACCAATCAGGTGTATTCCACTATAGGGTATGTCACCGCTTGAACAGCCAGTTGAGTGGAGCAGTGCGTCATCTAGCATCCTCGCCAGACCTGGTGGACATGTACCGCTGGATTTAACATTATAGACATGACCACTGACAATTTGTTTGTTATTTAGCCACAAATTCACAGACTGACCGTACACCGTCCAGACATATACACGGTTTTGAGTCTCGTTTAACTTTTACTCCAGCTTGTCCTTAATACAGGCACTCATCTCTTTTGACATTTTGATTCCTACATTATAAATAAAATCACAAGGCCAGAATTACGGTACATACAATGGCTTCATGAAATTAACTAAGGCACCTGTGAATCACATACAGTGATCAGCAGATAGGACTGCCCACTCTGCAGGAAGCAATTAGGCCATCAGTTCTGATGGAGTACACTGGCAGCTGCAGTTCAGGAGGATTCTATGTTGCAAGTTGTTCCCCTCTCTCCCCTCTCATTTCCTGTCTGCCTCTACACTATCAACCATCCAATAAAAAATTATCTTTAAAAAAAAGGACGCCAAAAAGTCATTCCAAATTATACTACCACAAAGCCACCATTTAACTCCACATGAGAAAAACTATTTGGTTGATCATTATTCATTAAATTTCAACTTCTAAAAATTTGGAAAGAGATGAAATCACATTAAAAGAAGATATTGCGTATGAAAAACTAACCACCAAACTGCACACTGTAAATGTCTTACTAAAAGAGTGCACTCGCCTGTGTGCATTAGCAGCCCAGTGACTGTCAGGTTCAGGTTTAATAAGCACAAAGCCGCAGCTCCCTCTCTGCTCATTGTTGGCTATTAGAATGGTTGGTTGTTGTGCTCCTTTATTATCTTCTACTTCTGTCTTTTCCTTTCAAATAAGTTTGCCTTTTGTTACTTTATCAGCACAAATCTGCTTTTTAGAGGCAGAAGATATTCCCACAAATACTGACCCCTATAAATTGCGTGCACCTTAATAAATCCAGGGAAATGTATAAGCAGACATATTATGTATCATATTTCCTTTTGTCATTTGCATTTGTTCAAGGCACACTTCACTGATTACTCACAGATGGCGATCCAAGCTGTTGTGCCTGTTTATAAATGCTAGGACTGTCAAAATGAACACAATAATAACACAAATTTGTTTTAACGCCACTAATTTCCTTAACGCATTTATACAACTTGCAATTTTTAGGTTGTAGCCGTCTCTGTTTTAAAGCTAATGTGAAGATACAAGTATCTTATGATACCAACCATGACATGGCTTGCCGTGAGGGAGGCTAAATAACACTCCAAATTTAGGCGAGGAAAAACTGTCATGGCCATTTTCAAAGGGGTCCCTTGACCTCTGACCTCAAGATATGTGAATGAAAATGCGTTCTTTGAGTACCTACAAGTCTCCCTTTTACAAACATGCCCACTTTATGATAATCACATGCAGTTTTGGGGAAGTCATAGTCAAGTTAGCACACTGACACACTGACACACTGTTGTTGAGCTTGAGTTTACCATGTTATGATTTTGAGCATATCTTTTATGCTAAATGTAGTACCTGTGAGGGTTTCTGGACAATATTTGTTGTTTTTAATCTATTTCCAGTAATAAATATATACATACAATTGCATAAAGCAAAGCACTCCCATGTTGATAAGAGTATTAAATACTTGACAAATGACGGTACATTTTGAACAGATAGATAATGTGCGATCAATTTGTAATTAATAGCGATTAACTATGGACAATCATGCGATTGTGATCGTGATGAAATATTTGAATCGATTGACAGCCCTAATAAATACATCTGTAGGCACAAGATGCTCCTGAAACCAAGTGAAAGGGGGTTAATAAACCTGGTCTTTTATTCCTAAACTCAAAAAACGAAAACACAATTACATTTTCCTTCAAATCTTCTACCATCCACCTTTCACCTTCACGTCTTATCATACAGCCTTCTGTTCCTCAGTAAAAACCCCTCTCCTGCTTCTGAACACAGATTACTTCTAACAAGGTCGTGCCCCTCTTCACCTGTACATAATTTCACCCTCCCTCCAACAGCTCAATCCATCCCCCCCTGACCTTCCATTCTCCACTAAAGGAAAGATTCAAACGTGATTACCCGTCATCTCCTCTACCTTTCAGTACAAAGCAATCATCCCTCCTCTCTGCACAAAGACGCCTCAGTGAGTCATATCACCTCACAGGGGATCATAATAGCATCATATACAGTATAAGATATGCAGAGATACTTTAAAACTGCAGCAGTGGAGCTGAATTAGCACGTGCATTTTATTTGTAGTGGACACTCGTGAGCAGTGAGCGGCTGGCTGACAATGATTTCTGTCATTTGAAGTGGGTAAATCAATCACATACACTGTATCTTGTCAGTCTTTTGATCCCCTGGAGGTACAGCAGCAAGGGGGAGAAGAGCAATAAAAGAAGCTGAGGCTGACGGAATACAAAAAAGGAAATATAAAAGGGTGAGTGGGATAGAAGGGCAGATTACAGAGTAATAACAGAGAGATCATAGAAATGAGGAAAGGGAATGAGAAAAAGAAAAGGCCAAAGTACAGTTAAGGCCAAGCATATTTCTGTTTTCAAGAAAGGATGTTTTTAATAGGTGGGTTTTTTATATATATTTTTTACCTCAACAGCACAAATTTGACAAATATGTAATTTCCTCTGTTTTTCATCAGTGCAGCATCTTTGCACAGCTGTTTATCTAAATGAAACACATAATTAACTAGAAGGCACTCGGCACAGAGCACAATCCTACGCACACGCTCAACTATTTCCCCTCTTGCAAAGCTCTTGCAAATTATCGTTTGTCTCCTGGGTTTGATCTTCCAAGAAAATATCACATGAATGCAATGATTTTTTAACAGCTGACCTGGATATTTCAGACTTGCCCACTAGCACATATATTCCACCAAGACTAAGAGTCTACAGCCACAGTAGTGGTTTTGTGAGGCTGTACTTGCTACTCCCTCAATACAAAGGGGGCCTGCATGGCTACAGCTCTACAAAGTCTCAAGGGTTTGCTCTCCTGGCTCCACAATGGTGGAACTAGTGATGGGCAAAGCAGTTCTTTTAAGTGTACTGAATCACTAGAGTCAGTTCAGTAGAAAGATTTGTTCACTGAATCGTACAGTGCTCGACTGGAGCTCTGACTGCTCTGCGCTTAGTACCACTCACTGAATTAAAACACAGCTGAATGTTCAGTTGAGCTAACAAGTGAACTGGGGATGGAGAATTTTGTTGAATAAAGATATCGTTTGCAAATCAAACTAAATGTCAAGTTATTAAATATTTTTTATGATACTGAAATGAAAACAAGAAATAAGTAAAGTAGGAAATATAAATGACATGAGTGCAAATATAAACAATATCAACAAGAAAATACCAGAGAATAAATATAGACTACAACTGTAATGCAAAAATAAATATTAGGAGCAGTGTGTAACAATTAAGGGGACATATTGGCAGAAATGGAATATAATATTAAGTATGGTTTCTTTAGTGTATAATCACCGGAAAATAAGAGTTGTTGTGTTTTCGTTAGCTTAGAATGAGCCGTTCATATCTGCATATGGAGCGGGTCCTCTTCACAGAGTCCGCCATGTTGCACCACCATGTTTCTACCGTAGCCCAGAACGGACAAACCAAACACTGTTAACTTTTCATGCTTGGGCCAGAGTAGATAACGTTACTCGCTCCCGTCACTGCCAGTCTCTTTCTCTCTCGCTTCACCATTCACTTCCCACATTCACGCATACTCCAAGCACTCTACTCTTACAACAACTAGCTTTAGAGAGGGCCATTCACATTTTGGAGTTGGCCATCATAGCAATCCTACACGCTTGGCATATCAGAGAGTTGTAATCTGCAACCTCACTGCTAGATACCGTCAGATCCTTCTCACTGTTCCTTTAAATCAAGAGCATAATCTACAAGATAAAGTACAAATACAAATTATTAACAATACTGTACATTTGAAACTGAACTGAACTGAGAAATTAATTATTCGTTTCAGGAAGTCATTCGCTTCAGTTCGTTCACCCAAAAGATTTGTTCTTTTGAACGAATCGTTCGCGGACAACCCATCTATGTGGAATGAACTCCCTCTTGACATAAAGGCAACAGAAACTACACACCTCTTTTGTTGCAGACTGAAAGCTGTTCAGATACCACCTTGGTCAATAAAACTTAAACACATAAATCAAGATAAATAAAAACTCTTTCTTAATCTCCCATTTTCTCTAACACTTGGAGTAGATCAACATGTGTGAGCTAAATGCTAATCACAGCCTGCTAACATGCTTACAGTGTCAATACTGACACAATGCTGATGTTTTACAGGTATAATGTTTACTATGTTCACCATCTTAGTTTAGCGTGTTAGCATGCAAACACTTGCTAAATAGCACAAACACAAAGTACATCTGAGGCTGAGGGGAATGCCATTCGTTTTGCAGGTATTTGGTCATAAACCAACAGCAATTTTTCACCAGAGGTGCTAGATGAAGTGTTAAAGGATCACCAAAGTTATAACAATTAATGCTGAGGGGGACATGAATGTCTGAACCAAATTATCATGGCAGTCCATCCAATGGTTGTTGACATATTTCACTAAAATCGGTTGGTGGCGCTAGATGAATGTTTAGAGGATGACCAAAGTCATAAGGATACTTCCTCTATGGACAATAGTTGTTGAGAAATTGACCAGTGGAAGTGATGGACCAATGTTGGTCATGTATAATGTTTTGTTCTTTTTGCTTGATAATGGCCCTTGAGGTTAATTAATTATAGATTACGTAAATTTATGTAAAATGAATGAATGTTGGGGAAATTTTAACGACCACTTCCTTAATATGACGCAGTTAGAGGTGAATATGAGTTGAACATATTGTAACACAAATGTGATGTTGTATAAAGTATGCATATGATATCATGGATTTCGGACCACAGGAAGAATGGCTAGTGCTCTTAGCATCAGCTAACAAGGATCCTTTTAAATAAATAAACCAACCAACATCGCTATGGCTAAAAACACGCAGGTCTATAACACTTTCTTTAACACTTAGAGATATCTTGCCAACAGCCAACAACCAAACAGACAAAGATGATACTCTAACTACTTTTCAAAATAATTAGCAGAACAGACCAATTAAAAAAACCATAACAGATTAATGAAAGGAATGTGTGGGAAAACAAAGGAGAGGTGACAAGTTGGCATTTAAGAATAATTCAGCTGAGACGCGCTAAAAAGAGAAAAATTAACGAGAAAATTAAAGCTAAAAAAAATGGGACCAGGAAAGAAAAGATGTCAGTTGAAAAAGCAAATTCCTACAGCGGGATTAATGAGTAAGCGCTTCTGCATATGGTTTAAATATTTAATGTATACTCCGATAAATTGTAGATAAATGGAACAGACAGTCGGGAGGTGAAAGGAGAAAATGAAGTTCACAGAGACATTCAGGACGCTGTGAGGACCCTTATAAAAAATGAATCAAGAGGTTATAAATATGGATATTACCGTATGAGCAGGTCATGCACTCTACAGCATCTCTCGCTCAGATGGGCATGCTCTTTGAATTATCCATAATTCTCAAACACAAGCAGTGCTGACTCAGACAAGATGGAGACAACGTAGGTAAAAATAAATAAAAGGTCCCACTTTACAGCTGGTACATGCTTTGTTACTCAAACTGTACATCTCATTCAGCAGAGGGGTCATTGGGTATATTTGTATGTAAGATTATAATATAATAATGATTATTTGCAGAATCTTTTGCTCTGCAATTTTTGGGGAAGACAGAGTTGGAAAAAAAGACAGAGAATTAAGTTATTTTCCAAAGTGTAGTTACTGAATCAAATGATTTGATTTATGTTTGTTCACATTAAACTACGCATGAAACTTCTTCCACATGTATCAATTGTTTAAAAAAAACAAAAACATGCCAATTTTCTGTGCTTCAATATACTTTAAAGGAGTGATATATATTCACCTTCTTGTCGTGAGTTAGCTGAGAAGATCGATACTACAATGATGTCTGTATGTACAATAGAGTGGTGCAGATGTGACGTATATTTTTTTTAAGCCAACCTGCACGGGTTCCTTTGACAAAAAGACAGTGGGATTTTTCCATTGGGTTTTGGATTATTGCAGAAAATAAGCTCTGTGGCAAACAAACGTTCATGATACTTACGCATTTTGTTCTGTAAAATAATCTCCAAAAATTAACACCACTTGTAAACGTTTTGAGGCGTAAATGCAATAGCCAATAGTAAAAAAGCTAATGTTAGGCTCTGAACCATCTACACCACGGTCGCATGAGCGCGGGTATACACAACGAGGGCTGTAAAGACGGAAGAGTCGGCGTTATAACGTCTTGTAGTCGTATTTAGTCTCTTGTTAGCAACCTTTTTTAAGACCCTTAAAAGCTTAAAAATTCCTGAGTGGGATATTTACTGACGTATTTTATGTCGTAGAAAAAAACATTAAAATTTCTTAAGCTTGTGTTAACCACAGACCATATTTCAGGCATCTAAGCCATTCAAAAAACGCATTGACTTCCAGATGAGGGAACCAGAAGTGCTAAAATGTGCACAAAAAATAAAGTAAAAAAAACAACAATTCACCATATGAGGAGTAATGCATATGGCTGGGAATAATGGCGTTTCTGTAGTCTTCTATAGTCTTGCACATAATGCCCCTTAAAATAGTGAATTGTTAATTCCATTTGTGAGCTTTTGGCTCCAGCTACATATCTGTACCGACATGAGAGTGCTATCAGTCCTCTCAACTAAGTCTTGGCAAGAAAGTCTATTTCCTAAATGTCTATTTTTTCCTTAAGCTGAAGCCAGGGAATGGTTATTTTAGCTCAGCAGCACATTGAAAGGTCTTAAAAGTCTTACATGTAGCTTCCTGAATCCTGCAGATGCACTCCGCTGGAGCAGTTGATATAAGCTGCTTTGCACAAGAGCACATCAGTGGTAAAGATGTTTGTGTGAAGGGGGGTCCCTTGCCTTCATTTTCTCCAATTACATCATCCTATTCTGACTGCTTTTCTAAATGTCAGGTTACCACCACTCTCCATTCTTTCACAAATCAGCAGCAGATGGTTCAGTTGGCTTTAGGCTTAACTGTTCAATTCGGCTCCAAATGAGCCTTTTCTTCCTGAAATAATTCTTCCTAAGCCATTCTCATTGGGGCAGTTTTTGAATGCAAGGTACTTTTATTGAGGAAATGATCACCCGTTTCAAATGTTATCAGCCAATTGAATGGGTGTTATGAGTTGTTATCACTACCATTCTAATGCTTAGCACCTACCTGCACGTTATGAAAGTGATATCGCCACCATTTTACAGGCATGATTAACATTGTGAATTGAAACAAGTACTTGGTGAGGTTTCGGAAAAAATCGTCATCATTTTGTACTTACGTATTTAAGTTACGTTATGTTACATACGTTGCGTTACGTACATTGGCAGGCTGGTCTCATACACTGTTTGGAGCTATACCTATGAAAAGTAATGCACTGTAATTAGTACACATCCCACAAAATCAATTTGTATGTAATTCATGTAATAGTGAATCAGGAAGCATAAAGAGCGGCGAACACAGAAGTCAACGATGATTTATTTGTCACGTAACGTATGTACTTAAGTAACGCCACTTCCGGGGTTATTTTAAGCCAAACCACAATCTGTTCCTAAACCCAACCAAGTAGTTTTGTTGCCTAAACCTAAACAAGCCGATCTTTTCCTAAGCCTAACAAAGTCATCTTGTTGCCTAAACCTAACCAAGTAGTTTTGGTGCCTAATTCCAACCAAGTCAATCTTTTCCTGAGCCTAAGTCGTTTTGTTTACTAAACCTAACGAAGTTGTTTCCTGTGAAGACGTAAGTTTATTTTGAAAAGACTGTTTGCATGTAATGAGCGGAAATTGACACTTGTTTCTGGACATTCGTAGGAAAACGAACGAAAAAGGAGGAGTAACTTTTTCGTGAGATATCATGTGAACCGTATGACAATATGTTAGGTTATGTTACATAACAGGTGAAGGCATGTAGGGTTAAGTTATGTTAGGTAAGTTAACTTTCACGTGGGACACATACAGTATTCTCCTGGGTGAAAAAAATGTGTTTGTTTGACCCATCCATTCACCTCAACGTCCTCCGTACACAGATTGTGTTGCTCTTTATATAACCCCACTTGACTTCCTCCTTTGCTCCCGACGTAATTGACGTAGTCTTCTTGTATTTGTATCGGTGATCAACATTGTGAATAGATAACAGTCACCTACTAGTAGGTGTAGCAGGCCCGCCACTTCTAACCCATATCTATGTGGCTGATAACAGCTGATAACGTCCTTTCAATCGGCTGATAAGTCCTTGCAGGATCTGTTCATTGTTGATTTTGGTCTTTTCATGTGATTTGTTGAGAATAGCAAAATGCAGAATATTACCAGTCTTACCCTTTAACATGTAGCTCATATCTGCTGCTCTGCTTTATGATACAAAAGAGGAAGAAGGTACTATATTGCTAAAACAAATGACATTATATGCTATGGCTGTATACAATTAGTTCTTAGTGTAGAATTGTGACAGAGTTTCATCCAAAGACTAAAAAAAATAATAATTCAAAATTGATATCTGTTTTAACCAAACCAAAATGATAAATGATAATAACAGCTTTTTGAGTAATACTTAATTTGGACAAACACTAGCACTTACGATGTGTAAGGTAAGGGATATGGCTTCTAAAGATATCACATTCAATTTCACAAGGATACAGTGAGATTAAAAATTGTTATGCATAGCACCTAAGGCTGAGGCTCATCTAGTTCTGTAACACTTTATTATTAGGAAGCCTGCAGCAATTTAGCACTTTTCAAGGATATTCCTTATAAACAAAACTGATGTAATAATAACAGATTGTTGCCAGAGGGAGAACGTCTCTCTCCTCTCCACCCACTGGGTGGTCAGAGGTATGGGTATAGTTCACCACCCTGCTGTCCACCTGCCTCCTTTAACTTTTGATGTGGTTTGAACCGCAGGTCAGGTACTGTGGTAAATGCTGTTGAATTTTCCAACCAATCACTGTTCTCCTCAATATTTCAAGTACTCCTCCCACCAGGGGCTGAACTGTCTCTCGGGTAGTTTTTCATTCTCAATAATTCACATACAGTGTCATAAATATAGACATAAATGCTGCCAAAGCTTCACCTTCTGCAATATTCACCGTGTTCTTTGACATTGAAACATCAATCTGAATTCCATTAGGAATCATTTGTCATTGTTTTGTGTCTCTTCCTTTTACTCTTTGATATAAATTTCAAATATTGACAGTAATGCCTAGTCACATTATAACTCAGAGTAACTGACAGACTGCTGGGCTGAGAAATACCTGATACCTTGTCTTTATAGGGTCGCCCTGGTCTGGCTAATTTTGTGAATCATTGCACAGAGTATTGTCTTTGTATCCAAAGCCAGATATGTTGTATTCCTCCGTGCCATTGAGTTCCATTGTTGTCCAAAAACTATTAAAAACACAGCAGTGAGCCACACCGTTGCACTGGAAGACATTTCTTATTTAGGATGAACATAATCACCATAGTTTATTTTGAGTAAATCCCTACACTGTCCTGCTGCCTAAAATACTCACTAAAACACCGAATTAAATTATTAATTCGCTGCTGAAAATAATCACCAACAAATGCTGTTTTTCCTTCTTTTTGAATAACATGAGATTTGTTGACAGTAAGAAAAATATAGAATAATGCCAGGCTCATTCTTTAAGATGAGAGGAGGCATCCTCTTTTCAGTAATGGTCCTATTTGTTTACCGTCATAATTATGTCTCCAAATTAATTTGCGAGTGGTGTACTGATGATTAAATGCTAATTAGTAGGGGTGGGGGGAAAAAATCAATAGAACATAGTATCGCAATATTTCGCGTGGCAATATTGTATCGATACATGGACGTAACGTATCGGTCTTTTATTATATAAACTATCAACCTCTTAACAACGCGACCACTATTCTGTTTTTCAGAGGTTGTAACGGGCTCAGTCTTAAAGCTAGAGTGAAGGTACTGGTATCATATGAGCCTAGAAAATCAAAGGAATTCATTCGTACCAACCATGTCATATATTAGGTTGTTGGGAAGAACGCTACATAATGCTCCAATGTTATGCAAAATTTTGGCGAGGAAAAACTGGAAGGCCATTTTCAAAGGGGTCGCTTGACCTCTGACCTCAAGATATGTGAATGAAAACTTTCTTTTTGAGAGTGAAAACTGTATCTTATTACATAAAACAGATGTTGACAAACTGCTTAATTTGCTGTTGAAAAAAGGTAACATAGCAATATATCTTATCGCAGTTCTCAGCATATTACAAAATGTTTAAAATCGCAAAATAAGATTGTATTGACATAAAGCCGGAGTAGTCTCTGAGCAGCTGTAAATGACTCGCGAACTCTGATCAAACGGTGAAACTAGGCAGCACTGATCAAATACGAATCAATATTATGTTACTGTAATGAATTATTTCTCCCATAAAAAAAAATTTCATAAACATATTTTAGTGTACTGTTTAGCTGTAAATTGAGAAAGTTTGTGACCCGGCCGCCATGTACCGCCCACCAGTCGGAGCAAAGGTTCTCATTTTACAGCTAAAAAACATTTTATGCGAGAAATAGCCATTAATGTAACATAATACTGATTCATATTTGTTCAGCGCTGCCTAGTTTGACTGTTTGATTGGAGTTTGCGAGTGATTGACAGCTGCCTCCGTTGAATGAACAGCCAATAGGAACGCTCTCTCTCTGAAGTGACCTGTGATTGGCCAAAGTCTTCTGTCATGGGAATTAACATGGGTTGGAAGTCTGAAAACAGAGCCATGAGGAGGTGCAGAAGTCTAGTTTTCTCTCAGAACACCTGAATTACAATATGCTGAAAGGTTATTATGTAATATTTGCCCAATGATGCCAAAAACATTCTGCCTGCTGCCGCTTTAAGTATTGTGATAATATCATATCGTGGGGCCTCAGGAGGAAATAGGCAAGAGTTACTACCGGGGATTCTGTGTAAATGTTCTATTCAGTACTCCTTTCCATTGCATGAATAGCCCACAGATAGGAAAATGCTAAAGAAACACGTGACTGGGTCATAAAAGACTCGTCAAAATCAGTCACATCTGACAGGTCTGTTGGTTAGAAGAGTCAAGAGATTTGAGATCTGGATCTTTTCTCTCTCTCTCGTCTTGATGTATGAATGGTGGCACTTGTTCCCTGAATGGCCTCAATCCCCTGGTGGCTGTTTGTGTTCTTGGCGCTGAAGATTTTCTCTGTAAATTCAATAACTGCTCCTATGTGCATTAATCAACCACAACCCACTCTCTCTCTCTCTCTCTCTCTCTCTCTCTCTCTCTCTCTCTGTTTGTTCCCCTCCCCTCCCTCCCTCCTTTAGCCAGCAAAACTGACAGCTTGCTCACTGTATCTGTTCCTGTGTGTATGTGTTTGTGTTTACAGCTCTCTCTCCTTCAACTCTATATATTTTATACTCTTTATACTTGTTATTGCCTCTCTTCTCTCTTTAATTGACTTCATTGACCATTTTGTTGCCGGCTTGTATCCAACCGACTGCTTACTTAACTGTACTGTGTTTATTTTTGTTTTCCAAATGAAGCCATACCTTGTTTATTCTCTCTGCAACAATAACACATTTTATGATTCATATTTGAATAATAAAGCAAAACAGTAGGCTCCTTTTTTCACAACTAACAAAAGTGAATTTATAAGATTTTGGTGAAAGCAGCAGAAGGTCAGAGGGAATAAAAGCAAACAACAAAACAAGAGAATTACCCAGAGGAGGAGGGAGAAACCTCAGGATCAAAGCCCTGACACACACACACACACACACACACACACATACACACACACACACACACACACACACACACACACATACCAACACAAACAGCTATTTAAGGTTGCAGTCAATCCTAGCGCCTTTAATCGTCTCTTGGAGTTAGTGTGGCATTATTTCACTCACATGTAGCTCAATGAATGTGAATCACAATGTCAATATAACTAAAGCTTAATTTGGTTTCCACCAAACGATTCCGGGACTTTTAGTTCCTGTAACTACTTTTCAAGAAACTAAAAGGTTCCTTCAGCCCACTGTTGTCTGAGTTTCCACTGCGGTCTAAAGACCTGTGAAGATTAGGCAAATTAGTCCGCTAACGTATGAAAAGGGAACATGACATGAGACGAGGGCTGCTGGTGGCAACACCAGTAAACACACTCTGCAGCCTGCAGTTCAGTGTGTCCACCTGATTCATCTAAAAAACAAGCTGTCTCACTGCGACGATATTTACTGCTGCATATGTTTACTTATGCACGTAAAGAATGAAATGCAGAGGAAGAAAATGAAACTAAGTGCGTCTGTCTCCACAGTAAATCATCTGTTGAGTGTTTGGTGGTTATTTATTTGTGCTTTAGAACGCTAACGCTGTGAAACAATCAGAAATTAACTTTTCTTTCTCTCATTCACATCGCATGATCTCTCTCTCTTTTTCTCAAGTTGAGAAGCCGACAGCCGAGTCTAACTTTACTTTTTATGTTATCAAACAAAGAAACATGTTCTCTTCTCGTCCTAAAATTGTCCTAAATCGATACTAGAGTAGTTCCTTGTTTTATGAAGGAAGCGGTACAGTTGAAGCAGCAGTGCTGTGTGTGTGTTTCACCAATCAGCGACCGTCATCTCTGCAAACTCCACCACGAAAGCTCTGGTAGTTTCAGAAAGTACTACCCCCCGACTGGGGCCTTTTTGGGGGATAAAAAGGCTCCGTAAAATGTTCCCAGAACTTAATTTAGACCATGGTCAATGCAGTCAAAATGCAATGAGTTCCTCAAAAGGTTCTTAGTTCCAGAGAGAAAGTCTTTGCGGTGGAAATGGGGCTTAAGGTACTTTGGACAATAGAGACGGAAAGGGAGAGAGGCAGGCAGTTAAAGAGCAATAAGGCAGATTTATAGATCCAAAGAGACACAAAGTAAATGGAAGTGAGAAACAGAGCTCTTTGGTGTTTGTACAGTGAATGCAGATAAGGCTGGGGCTATAATGAACTCATTGACACAATAGAAATGCAAGTCAAGGCAGTTAGTGAATATCAGGTGTGAATGTCGTCTACTATATATTTTCATCTTTATAATTATTGTGAGCAGTGCGCAATTTCCTATAATATTTAGTAGGGCTGTCAATCAATTGAAATATTTATCCGCGATTAATCGCGATTACTCACAAATGAATCGCACATTTCTTAGTGGTTCTTATTGTATCTTAAAGGGAGATTTGTAAAGTATTTAATACTCTTATCAACATAGGAGTAGAGAAATATGCTGCTTTATGCAAATGTACAAATGTATTTACTATTGGAAATCAATTAACAACAAAAAACCATGACAAATATAGTCCATTTAGCATAAAAAATATGCTCAAATCATAACATGGCAAACTCAAGCCCAACAGGCAACAACAGCTATCAGTGTGTCAGTGTGCTGACTTGACTATGACTTGCCGGTATCTTCACTCTAGCCTTAAAACTGAGCCCGAAATATTCAAGTTCAAATGCAGCTTCCAATCAACAACAGCACTTTAGAATTGTGAGTGACGACTCTGTATTATGCCAATTTATTCATCCTGATGACTAAAGCACATTTCTTAACCATGCTGTCATATTGTTTTACAGTGTTGTGTGGGCCACACTGCGCTGTTCTGCTGATGTATTTTGGGTTTGAGAGCACTGCACACCTGCCCTCCCTACTGAAAACTTAGTGTAACAGTGTTGCATAAGTAGAGAAGAGTCAGCAAAATCAGTCAGTTTCACAGCAGCATCTATCTAAAGTTTACTGGGCATGCCAGCCCAAAAAAAGGCTGCAGCAGCAAAAACGTCTGAGTGTTATTAGGGATATGAGCATCAGTCCAGACTGGGTTTCATCCTCAGGTAATTGGTCTGCTTAAAACATACTCATGTTTTGGGGTCATTACAAGTTTTCCTAACTTTCAAACTCCTGCCATTACTGCACCGCAGCTCTCTTGGATAAGGACCAACACATGGTTCAGGTGTTAGCGTCTTATTAAAATTCAACTCACATTGTTCTCACCTGCCTAAGCAAACCTGAACTGAACTCCTCGGAGCTTAAATATATTTCTGTAAACGCACTTGTTGTGAGATGCATGCCGAAAAGCTCCACACCAAAAATGCATTCCTCATCAAGAGATGTCAACATTGACTAAATGGAATAATTTGGAAGACAGATGGGAAAGCAACGAGCAGAATGAATTTATGGATGTTTTGGAGGAATTCATTAGCACAGGAGAACAAAACTTGTCTGGGATAAGAAAGGGTAAATTGTGATATTTTAAATACATGGAGTCATTTAAAAGAAGTTTGTTTTTTAAAGTTTGTTGTTATTCCTCTACTGATATCCTCTACTCGGAGGTCATTACAGTATATGTAAAAAAAACTTGTTTTGCATACGAACAATCAAGGTTATACACTCACAGAATACAGAAGGAGTTATGTAGCAACATTGAACCAAAGTGAAAGAGCATTACCAAACAGTGATACCTCTGGTGAATATCTGTGCTGGCAGGTTGCATCGGTTGAGCTCACAGGGAGCTGGTACGTAAGATATCTCTGAGTATGTGTGAGAGAAAGAATCATAGGAATAAAAAGTAAGGCATGCAGTATTAGAGAGAATATGCTAGTCAGACGGAGACAGATAAAAGATTGAGTGAAGGTGGTGGCAAGACTTCAGAGTTCAATTTTGTCTTCTTTACAAGGTTTGCAACTTGGTGGCTCCTCAGGGATTCACTGCAAATACTTATGTACCATTGAATAAAAATTAATTAGCACTGATGAACATGTGAATATGCAGGGTACCTCTTAGGTAACAAAAGGTTTTTAGGAGCATATGAAGTATTCTTTTACTATTTTCCAGAAGCTTTTTGGATGTTCATTTTGTATGCACCTGATGTGTGCAGGTAGAGACTTCATCTCTGTAATTGCCCTATAAATAGCAGTGTGCCTAAGGAGATTTGTTGTTGTTTTATCAGGCAACAATGAATGAGCGAACCCACAGTCCCGCAGCGCATTAGTACATTATGAAACCTCAAAGTGTTCAGTGCAGCCATTCAGCGTAATTTCACCAGGCAAGTTGGCCCATTTATAATCGCAGCAATAGTCTCAGAGATGGAATTTTAATACACACAATAACATCTGGGAGCTTCACACTACAACCACAGTCTGGTTCCATTTACTGATGCTGTAATTGGAGGTTCAAGTTACACTTAATTTGTTTTGTTGCTTCCTTTGTGTCTGGTTTTTAGATGCTAAGAACAGATTGCCGTTTCTGCATGGCACTTCCAAGATACCAGTCTAACAGTCTTGGCAGGACTATGATATCCTTGTGATTTTCTTAGATTCCCATACATTCACACACACAAGTTTGACTCTCCAATTTACCTAACCTACAACAAAAACCCACACAGACCCCATGATGGCTATCACCACTCAAGTTAAAGCTGCCCTAATTCATATTCTTGTATGAACAATTATTCACATGTCCATGTGTAATGTGAAAGGGACCACGATCCGACTTTTTCAGTCCCGATGCGATAGCATAACCTGGGCTTTGGGTATCGGCCGATACTGAGTACCGATCTGATACCAGTGTTTAATTAATAAGCTGTATGCCTCACTGTGTGGAGGTGACTGGGATCACTCTTTTATGTGTAAGGCATCAGGCTTCACTTAAACATTGCTTTCCTAACTTTGTATAACAAATAAATACATAGATATAAATTTACTGAATTTTTATTTATTATTAAAATAATAAATCATACAACAGCAAATTGGTAAAAAACAAAATCTTCAAAATGAATAGGAATTACAGTTCAAGTGCAAACCTTTTTAATGTAGCAACAAATTTGTCAAAACTTAAACAGGAATTAAAATTCCATTATATAATGTATATAGTATATAAACATAGAATTGAATTGAATAGATAAGCCCCCGGTGTCACCGATATGCAATCCAGCTATTTGAGTCAGTATCGGCCCGATATCTGAACCGGTATCGGTGCATCCCTAGTTATTTTACGTGCATTCTCATATGAATGTCTAGCAACACGAGCGATCAGTGTGCCTGAGTAAGCCCCTGCAGTGCAGAACCTGTTTAGGCAACAAAACTACTTGGTTAGGTTTAGAAAAAGATTGTGGTTTGGGTTAAAATAACTAACTGGGTGAAAATCCTTTGTTTGTTTTACCCATCCATCCACCGCAACCTTCTTCCTACACAGACTTTGTTGCTCTTTATTCTACGTCACCTGTCCTGGCTCACGATTACGTTGGTTCCATACAAATTAATTACATGGGTTATGTACAATTTATAGTGCATTACTTTTCATACGAACGGCGTAAGAGACCAGCCTGACTCGTGAGTTCGCCAGAAACTCAAGTCAACTAAATGAATGCTATTGTTGCGCCATGTCTGCTTGATGTATACAGATAATTGTTAGGCACAACAACTTTAACAAGCCCATTATAGTTCTGACACCAAGTGACATAAAAAAAAGATTAATGCAGTTTTAAATATCCAGGTCCTCTACTTGTTTTACCAATAATAATAATAATACTGCCAGATAACAGGACTTTTTGTATTTTTCTTTTTAAAAATCTGACAACTCTTCTAATTAGTGTTCAGTTTTTATAAGACAATTTAAATACAATGAGTTATTTTCTCTACTGACTCGCGTTGAAACTTACCACATGCATTACAGTTGGTCCATTGTCTTGCAATCAAGCAACATCTTAAATCCTTTTGTGTTACATACCTACCACTTTGAGCCAACCTACTAGTAGTCCGCTAGTTATTTTAGTAATCAAGTGGCATAGCAAAGAACAACAAAGCAAAGAAAGCAAAGAACAACATAGTTGTTGTGCTGCAGGCCAAAAAGGATGACAACCACGGTTGTACTGTACTGCTGCTGCTTATTGTAAGGTATTTATTCTTCTTCTCCCACTGCTGCAGTCAGCAGGTCGGGCACTGTAAACCATACTGTACTGTAGTCATCCATATATTATTGCAGCCCAAGGAGAAGTATGCAAATTTTCCCTGAATTAATGAAGGGTTTTTTTCTTACTTTTTTTTTTGTTTGAATTAATGAGGGATTCCTTGAGCACTGAACAAGAAGGAGTAGGAGAGAGGAAAAGAGGGAGGAGGGGTGAGGATAGGGAGGAGAGACAGGGATGGTGAAGGAGGAGGAAGAATGAGTAGGAGAGAAGAGATGTATGGGG
>CAKALG010030906.1:0-12171 GCA_916700815.1 Helicolenus hilgendorfi | reverse complement strand
GCATTACCAGCTGGTGTCCCCGCTGCCGGCCCGGAGGACATGGGTTCAGGTCCTCGTTCGAACCCGCAAACACAGCAGCACCATCCTGAATCTGATCTCAAAGGAGCAGAGTGAATACCTACGACTAGAGGTAAGACTGCTATCTGTGTGTGTGTGTGTGTGTGTGTGTGTGTGTGTGTGTGTGTGTGTGTGTGTGTGTGTGTGTGTGTGTGTGTGTGTGTGTGTGTGTGTGTGTGTGTGTGTGTGTGTGTGTGTGTGTGTGTGTGTGTGTGAGGGGGGGTAGACTGTGATGCTCAGATTGTGTGAAAGCTTGTCTCCTCATTTTCAAATCTCTTCATAGTTCATGCTGTTTTATTATATTTCCGGTTGTGTGCAAAAACAAATCTGGTCTGTTTTTGCACAATTCTGAACATAACTGGAAATGTCTCCCCTTCCTTCCATCCTGCAAAGTAACAGCAGTCATTTTTCTTCAATCATAAACTGCACTTACAATACGTAGTGCTTCTATCGCTGTCATGCAACCTATCGAGCAGCCAGATTGTAAACAGGAAAAAAAAACACTTCAACACAACAACACCTTAACAAGCTGCAGATAGTTTCTCCAAATGTTCCTGTCAAAGTTAAAGCTGACATAGTGCACTTGGTGCATGTCCTTCTAACCTTTTAAAGGAATAGTTTACATTTAGGGGAAACACAAGGGATGTGACGATTCACTTATCTCCCCATTCGATACTATCACGATACTTGGGTGCCGATTCAATATGTAATGTGATTTTACAAGTATTGTGATTCGATATTACGATTTATTGCAATTTAGTTAACTTTATTAACACTAGACCATGGGAAAAAGTTGAATAATAAGAGCACAGTAGGCAGAACAACGGCAAAGCAAATTTCAGACTTTAGCGAGCTTTAAGTCCTGACCGACGAGGTGCAAAGGCATTCCTCAAAACTTCAGGCAAGGAATTTAATCATGACAGAGAGAAATCTTATTTAGGATTTAATATGCCACGATCACTGGAAAGTCTGGGCATGACACCCCCTTAGAAATGGTTTCAGTTACCACCAACTCTCTGAAGACGCTGATAATGTCACTGTAACTGCGAGTGGCTTTTAATGCTGTTTTTCCAATGAGGCTCGTTTGCATAGAAAGGGGACAATTTTGCGACAAATATCTGTATATTACCTTGGTAGCACAGTTAGAGGTGCGTTTCACCCTTTTGCATGTGCTTTGAGAATTACAGGATTTCTATTTGTCCTACATTATAGAAAGGAAGGAGTGCAGCCGGGGTTAGCTGTCTCTCTGTCCCATGTCGAGTTGTGGTGATGGCATAAATTTCCATAATGTGAGCATGTCTGTAAAGGGAAGACTCGTGGGTACCCATAGAACCCATTTTCATTCACATATATTGAGGTCAAAAGTCAAGGGACCCTTTTGAAAATGGCCACGCCGTTTTTTTATTTAGCCTCCTTCACGACAAGCTGGATACATTACATTTTCTAGTTTCATATGATATCAGTACCTTAAACCTGAGCCCACTACACCCTCTGAAAGACAGTAATGTCAGCCGAGGACAGAGGCGTCCTAGTGGAGTTTAAGAGGTTAATACAATGCGTTGTTTAAATTTAAAGTCGAAGGAAATAGTGGTTCTCATATGCTGTATTAGCAGTGCAAATGATTTAGATTGGCGTTGAAAGCACACTGCCTGGACTGAATACATTAACTGTATTATTTGGTTATTTGTCTTGAAGGCTTCATTTCTCCCACTCCTATTTCCCTCTGGTGCTCTGCTCACACTTGACTCGCTCTCTCATATTTGTTTATTTGCTAGCCTCCTTTGTTTCCCTTCATCCTCTCCACCCATGACTTCCTCTCTGGGATCGTGCAATAACTTCACCAGTCCTTTCCTCTTCACCCCCACGCTTGCAACCGCAGGTATTGATCAACCATCACTGTCTGAAATGATGGTGATTATCCATACCACAGCTGCTGTTACAGTACCACCTCTCCTCTGATCCCCGTCTGTCATCCATCTGTCTCTCCTTCCCATCCACCCGTTTCCCACATTTCCTCTTAAATGTCATACTGCTCCCTCAGCGCAGCCATACGGAGAGCCGGTTCACATCATTTATCCATAAATAGTGCATTTATTTCCGGGTGCAGACGGCATGAAAATGTACGTAATCTTATGAAATAGCCCCCCCGCAGTGAAACATTGGGAACCCTGCAATGTTCTCAGACAGAAATATAACCGTATTGCCTACGAGGATTATGTTTTTCACTGTAATAGTTCTGTTTGCTTTTAATCAGAGGAAGGAATTAGTATGCGTTACTCTTGGCTGGTTGCAAGCTCACAATGCGAGGAGCTGTGACTTGCATTCTAACAACATGGTTAGTTAAAGATATTACATTTTTTTGTTCTAAACTAACACACACATACACACACACACACACACATTTCAGCAGCGTAGAAGCTGAAGGCAGCTTCACCATGTTTAGTTTTGACTCTGGGAACAGCCAGTAATCCAGAGGCATCCGACCTGAGAGGTGGTTCATATTGGGTCAGGAGATCTGATAAGTACCTCGGACCTAAACCGTTCAGTGATTTATGGGCAAGCAATAGAATTTTGAAGTTGATTATGTGAGAAAATGGTGCTGTGGCCAATGTAGTGATCTGAGAACTGGAGTTATATGCTGAGCCTTTTTGGTCTTTGTTACAACCCTTGCATTCTGGATCAGCTGAAGCTGTCTTAGACCAACCTGATCTCATGCGAAGGTGTATAAATGTAAAAACCTAGGAGTACTTTTCATTGATGATGTATATAAATTATTTTTTTTCTGTTTTATTTCCTCAGTATTTTGTTGTTAGTATTACGGTGATCATGTGATTGCCTCCCACTGGTTGTCGATACCATATAGGTGAGGCCACATCCGCTTTGTCGGTTTGTTTTAAGCCCTGACGAAGACCTACAGTAGAAACATGTTTGCTTTTTTAATGATTTAGCTAAAATAAAGGCTTTCTAATATATTTCCTTCATCGTTTGCCACTTGTTTTAATATTCTGGAGTGCCTGGATTGCCTTCCTGTTTATCCTGATTTTTCACCATTTTCTAAGAGCACCTGACATGATTTTGCCGTACGGTTGAGTACACAGAGCAACCATATATCTCTCTTTCCAAATACGATTTTGAAGTTGATCATGTGAGACAGGGGAGACTCGTAGGTACCCTTATAACCCATTTTCATTCACATATCTTGAAGTCAGAGGTCAATGGACCCCTTTGAAAATGTCCATGCCAGTTTTTCCTCACCAAAATTTAGTTTAAGGTTGATGCGTTATTTAGCCCGCTACTACCTAAAGATCGCAAGTTGTGTTAATGTGTTAAAAAAAATTTGTGGCGTTAAAACAAATTTGTGTTAAAGTGTTATTATCGCCATAACTTTGACAGCCATAATGGAAAGCCAAAATCATACATACTTTATAAAAAATAATTATGTTTTTTTTTTCATTTATTTAACTCGTGCTAAGTGAAAAATCCAAAACCTGACTGATCATTAAGTCATAACAATAGCAACAAAACTCCAATGTTCATGCTCACCATGGTGCCCATTCAAAGGTGTTATTCCAGCCATTAAAGTGTATATTTCTACTTCCCATTATGTGCTTCCTCTCTGACAGATGTGGACACCAAGAGCGGCGTTAACAATTAGGTGCATAATATTGAACCATCAGTACTTATTTTCATCATTTAACCTCCACAAGCCCGGTGTTCTCTCAGCTTTACGGGTCGAGGTTGAAAACTGGTTGTGAAATAATGAAACTACAGTCACCTTTTTTTTTTTTTATTTATACCCACGGCTTTCTAGTTTCAGACAACTCTCACTTTGTGCACAAATGTACTGTACCTGCACTAGGACCTTTTCAAAGTCAGTCTGAGAAATTAAGGGAATCTCTTAACTGACATTTAAAGGTCATGGGCAGGTTGCAGGAAGGTGGGCTAAAATAAATATATAAATTACTTTTTATATGAATGAATGTATACATCTCCTAGAATGCACTGCACATTTCAGACTGACTGACTGTTGGTTGAGGTTTTCTTTTGAGATCAAAATGTATGAGTAAGCAATGGGAGGTCCTGTGAGTAGTAGAGTAATGTTGCAGTTTAATGGTGTGTTGTTGGCGACCAGTTTTGACAAGTTTGAGATATCATTATTGCTTCTCAGCTGAGTAAAGCTGCGCGCTTTTTCATTTTTCATTATATCAGTTTTGTTGGCCCCATCTTGTGTGCTTTTTTCTCCACCACTGTTTCTTTCCTCAATTCTACTTCTTTCACTACTCTTTTGTGCTTCCTACATCTCATCGCAGGGTTGCTGGCACATGTCTGTCTTCCTTTAAAGTTTTCCAGTTACCTTTGTTGTGAAGACATTAAATTGGCTTTAGGGTGGACAAAATAAAACATTTGTGAGTCAGTGTTGATAGATAATGTACGGAAGCCCTGAGAGGCAAGTGAGAACTTTTTTTTTTCTTTTTCTATTTCAGGTGATCCATTTTCTACATCGATATAAATTGTTTTCTCTCCTGTCTTTATGACCTAAAAGCTAACTTTGGTAATTTTCAACCTGTTTCTAAGTGACTAATGGAGAAAACTATTTCTGAAATTGGTCCAGTATTGAGGGATAACGCTGTAACCGACCAGCAAGTGAGCAGCATCAATTTAATGTTCACTAAAAGTGCTTGTTTTTGCCACTGACAGGCTTAGATTGTTATTGTAAGTGTCCGACAACATCATGGAAAGGACCTTACAGAGAAATATAACATTTTTCTTACCTTTCGCTTGATGCGGTCGGTTTGTTGTTGTGTTCCAAGTCCCGGAGAAGTCTAGTTGTGAAATCTGAATATCCGTATACTCTGGCTCTAATAAATACTCTCTCCGTAATGTCAGATACTTATATTAACAATCAGAGCCTGTCATGGCAAAAACAAGCACTTTTAGTGGACGTAAATGACGGAGCCAGCTTGCCCCAATAAGATTACATTGCTGCCTGTGAGCAGCTGGTGTCTACAGCGCTCTCCCTCAATACTGGACTAATTTCTGAAATTGTTGTCGCTATTAGTCAGTTAGACACAAAATATGGAAACATAGGGTCCAGATTAAAAAATACCAAAGTTACGAGTATTACAACAATAAACACTGGGAAAAAAGGAACATAGAAAATTTATCCTGTGAAGACTTTTTTTCCACCTGTTTCACAGATGGCAAAAACACACAAGGAACTTGTATAAACACTATTATTAGATGCTGTGTTATATCATTGGAGAGTATTATTAAAAAGTACAGGATGAAGATTATTATTAAACACTATATAGATGAGATTATTATTCATTAATTAAACAGATTAATTATTTAGGTGGTAGAAGTCGGTCTAAATATACACTCAATGCATGTTTAATAACCAGAAATGTAATGTTGTATCTGAAACATTACATGTCTGATATTTACTTTAGTTGTGTCTTACTTTTCTGAGACGAATTTTACAATGTACTTCACAATTATGAATATACACAAACCAGATTAAAAAGGTTAAACTTCCGTGGCACATGCAGAGGAGAAAGCATTAGGGGAAAAAATGTCTGCACTCATGTAGTATCTTCAGAATCATTAATACGTTGTGTAAAGGCAGAAGTAACACTTTATAATAACCATCATTTATAGTTAATTGCCACGTTGTTACCGCGAAACGTCCGCAGTTATATTTAGGCAACAAAACCACGTACGCGGCTGGTAAATATAATGCAGTCCAGAACAACAGCACATGCTATGACCTCAATGCTAAAGCATATAATTCGATTAACACCACATTACAACATTATAGGCATCATAAAAGTAGACTTCATGGCAGTACAGTTGTGTTGGATTGCATTAGATAGTACAGGTGCACCTAATAAAGTGGCCAATGAGTGTAACTAAGGGGCACTATCAATGGGTTCATGTAGGATCTGGGGAGACAGCATGAACCTCCCACTCATCACACTGTTCCTGTGAAGCTCCTCGCCAGAAGGTCAAAAGAAGCAGCTGATGTGTCACAGAAGTAGCACATGGTGGTTTGCACCCTCTCAAAGCCAACATTATAGGGTTAGGATCACCCTTAAGATATTGTAAAGGATGCATGTCATACACATTCACACACTGACTAACTTTGGAAAACCTTTTTCTTGTTTTTGGTACCAACAATCTTTGCCCTTTGAAAGCCTCTTGAACTCAAAATCAAGGAGCTAAGAGGGATAACGATGGTCATCTCCTTACAGTAAAAGTCAACAACGACCAAATGTTTCTACACAACATCTGTTGCGTGCTATCACCGGTTAAGTAGTTTCTCTCTTCAGAACCACAGTAGCAAGCCATGGCTACTGCTAGTGTTGATGACTAGAAATGCCTTGATTAAAATAAGTCATTAAAATCACGCTGGGCTAGAAGTCACTTTGCTGTTTTATTGCTTCATTAGGTTCACACTGTTTTGGCTCATTTATTTTTACAAGGCAGATTACCTTGACTGGGGAATGACATACAGATATTTTGAAGAGTGACAAACAGGACAAAACTAGCCAGTGCGGCAGGTCAACTGAAGGTATAAAGTTATGTACAGGCAAGGATACTATTCACAAAATATGGAGAATACAGTTTCCTGTAATAAAGGAAATAAATAATGATGTCCTTGAATTGTGAATTGATCTTATTTAAAGAGCATTGTCTCAATTTCAAGGCTGTTCTCATACACCGTTCGTAGCTATACCTATGATAAGTATTGCACTGTATATATTATATATTCGTATGTATGACATGAAATCAATGCATATTTAATCCACGTAATTGTGAACCAGGAAGACAAATTCTGCATAAGGAGAAGGTCGGGGTGGATGGAGGCTGTAAAAAATACTGGACTTTTGCCTAAGAGACCGAATTATTTGTAGCGTACATTCCTTACTTAAGTAACGCCACTTCCGTAGTTATTTTAACCCAAATTATGATATTTTCATAAACCTAACGAAGTAGTTTTGTTACCTAAACCTAACCAAGTTGTTTCCTGTGAAGATGAATTTAATTTTGAAAAGACAGTATGCGTGTAATGAATGGAAATTGTCACACGTTGCTGGATATTTCGTAGGACAATGCACGAAAAATGAGGGATAACTTTAATCATATATCATATGAGCCGTTGTATGAGGAGAAGTTGCATTTTCCTTGTATCTGGCACCAAGTCACATACTACTTTCCAGGAAACTAGGAAATTATTCGTAAATTATGGGAAACCCATCCCTTCCACATGTTTCAGATCAACACAAAGCTGGAGCTCCAGGTGTTCATACAGAGCCATGTCATTTGCCCAGCAGCGTATCGTATTTTCTTATGACCAAGTCAATATCTAGTTTCTAAAGCAGGAGACTGCAGGTCACATATCTGGAAGTAGGGAAATATGGGTTGGGGAAAGTAACACTTGTATGAATTTGTTGCTAGTAATGAGCACAGAGTTCGGTTTCATTTGCCAGTATAATTTACGGTGAAGGAAAAGTGCATGAGCCGGTCATATATGCACATAATCTGTATTTGCACACCATTATTTAATCATAAGAAGAGGCTAAATTAACACATCATCAGCATGTCTGTAAGGCTGCAGCATCGAGAGCAGTCTGTCAAGGGAAGCATCTGGGGGAGCGGGGTTGTCCCTGCTGTGGGACTGTTTACTCAAAAATGGAGTCGCACACCTTCATACACACCTAGTCTATGACGCTGCTACAAAGACACACACACACACACACACACACACACACACACATCCCCTTGAACCTATTCGCTCACACACACCACCCAGGGAGCGAAGCAGGAGCCAAATTGCTCCGCTTCGTTCAGCTTTAATTGGGGGTAAAATCAGGTGGCTGTGAGTGCGTCTGGTTAAAAAGCACCGCCCCAGCGGATTCTAAATATAATTAATACTTCATCACAGAGCCTTGAAATGAGCCACGGTTCTCCAACTAAACAACCTTGGAGCCGACCAGCACTTTACTCAGCTGCTTCAAGGGGAGAAGAAGTGACAGACATGGATGGGAAATGGAAAGATAGGTGGAGGAGAGGGGCTTGATGTGGATGGGAGTAATGGAAGAAAAACGACGGACGTTGGTAGAGAGGAACAGAGAGAGCTGATATGTGATGTTTATTTTTTTTTGACAAAGTTCTCCCTCCAAAAAACTTGGTTTGTCTTTATTATGTCGAGAATGAGTGGGCGCATTAATGGTCGCCACCCACTTCTCCTTTCTCCTCACATCTCTCTGTCTCTGTCTCTCTGCCCTTCTCATCTCAGTCCTCTGTTTACGTGGCAGCGGTGGCAGAGAAAGATGGAGGGGAGAAAATTATGCTCAGTGGGACACTTGGAGGAAACGGTTTGAAATTGAAATGAGGACGACCCACCCGCCATCCTATCTCTCTTTAAACTGACTTATTTTCCCTCTCTCACACACACACAGAAACACGGGCTCCTGGATTTGTTTAAAATGAATATTACTCGGTGATAGACATGTGATTATTAGCATCACAGCCAAGCCAAAATGGAACCGTTTTCATCTCGAGCTCTGAGGGCGGAGGGAAACAGCTTGTTGTGTAAATGCATTTTTTTTCCTCCCTCATTCTCACGTCTCATCCATAAATTCTCTTTCTTTCTCCCTTTTCCAGCATCACTCCCTCACAAGACACTTCTTCTTGTGTGTGTGTCTGGTTGTGGTGACGGCACAGACAGCAGGGCATGTTTGCACAAGTCAACAAATTGCAAGTTAAAATGTCAGCTTTACCAGAGCAGTGCCTCATTTAAAATTTGTCTTAGGCCAATGGCAACAGCACAAAAGACAACTAGCTGTTCCCCAAGTGATTATATTATGGTGAAACGTGTTGCCACTGCTTTACGGACACAACTTTGGGGGTGGAGGTGATGGGGGAGCTGTAACCTTTATTATGTTGATTGTGTCTTTTTGTATTTATTTGTTCTATAAGAAGGAGGTTTTATTGAGATTACACCGTCATTGAATAATGGAAATGTCAGTTTACTATATGGGGCTTTTTTTCATTTTCCCTGTGTTTGCCAACCTCCAGGGAGTTGATCCAGCCATCTGGTCAAATTGGTCAATTGATCCAGTCTTTTACCAATCAAGTAAAATCTTTTCTTTCTCCTGATACCCATCAGCTTTCATTGGACTCTCTATAAGAATCAGAAATGGCTTGTTAACAGTGACACCTGTGGCCGTTAAGTCAACGATAGTCAGCGTCCTGTTGATCGTGCTCGCAATACCGACACACACGAGATTGAATGTGATTAAAGTGGCAGTAGGCAGTATATTTTTTGCATCACCGGGCTCAAATTCCATAATAACCTTTCAGCATATTGCAATTCAAGTGTTCTGAGAGAAAACTAGACTTCTGCACCTCCTCATGGCTCTGTTTTCAGGCTTTAAAAGAACGTAGCATGTGACGGGAGACTTTGGCCAATCACAGGTCATTTCAGAGAGAGAGCGTTCCTATTGGCTTTGCTCCAGCTGGTGGGCGGTGCTTGGTATTTCCTCAACTGTTCTTAACATGTCTGTCAGGTCACAAAGGTTCTCATTTTACAGCTAAATGGTACACTACAAGATGTTTCTGAAAACATTTGAGGACAGAAATAGGCATTACAGCAACAGAATATTTGATCAGCGTTGCCTAGTTTGACCGTTTGGTCGGAGTTCACGAGTGATTGATAGCCGTTTTTAATAGACGGCAGACTCCAGATCAGCTCAACAGCAGGGAAACAAGACACATTTCTGCACAAACTGCAACTTCCACTGTTAATTCACTTGAAATTCCCAAAGCCAAACAAACACTCTTCTGCTCCGGTGCTCGTTTTCTCACACACTCGCTGCCGCTCTCTCTCTCTTGCTTCACCACTCACTTCCCACATGCACACACACTCTTCACACTGGCTCTGCTAGTCTCCAACTGACCTATGCCACTCCTACAACACTCGTTTTCGCCCGACATTGGTCACATTCCTGTTTTGCAAGACGGGCATCAGTAGATGTAACTTAGTTTTTTCGGTGTTTCCATGGAGTTTATGTTGGAGTCTGAGTTATTGTGGGGGCTGGTCATTTGTTGGCGTTAGCGGACTCCATTTCTAACCGAATGTTAGCTACGGCTAAAGCACTCGCGAGTGCACATGACGTCATATCAGTTTGATTTTCCCGGAAAAAAACGGCCTGCATTCGAGAGGATGAAGGAAACCCAGAAAGTCGCGGAAGGTCTCATTTGTTAGGTTAGGTCACAACCTGTTCACACACTGGCAATAACAAATGATTTATACGTGTAAAACGTTACATACAGTCCCTTTTAAAACCTGAGACTTGGACTTGAGTCAGTTCAACACATTTCCACCTTTACCCTCAGTGGTGTCTTACCATGTAGACCGTTGTGATTTGATTTGCTGAAGTTTTGAGATCTGTGCCGCTGAGACGTCCGTCACTGTCCCAAAAACAAAGAAGCTGAATGTCATTCGGTTTGTGCCACTCAAAGCCATCGAAAAATACATTTGGTACATCGGGTGCTTCTTTCTGCTCAAAGACAGACAGATGGCGGTTGTAGCTTGGAAGAAAATTGTTTCTAGTTTTTTTTTTTATGTAATTTTTTTGATTACTGCAGTCAGCTTTTGCATATTGCAACACACTGAATATTTTTACCGATGCTTTTGATCTGTACAACGTGCCAAGATTCGTGATGTCTGTTATTCATGCTCTCTGCCCAATTATGCTACAGCAATTTACAGTAATGTATAGCACCCACTTTGTTTGAGTGTTGCTGTGTCGCTGTGCTAGACCATAGACTTAATAGCATACAACACAATGCCAGTAGCCATGCTTAGCCAAAGTTGGCAAGGTTTAAGGGTTTCATTTTGTCAACTGCCAACATTCACTGTGGAAATATGACTGTGATTTATCAGTTTGCAGATGTCACATTGTGATAAGTGATTGTGCTGAAGTTGAGCATTGATTCTCTCGCCGAGTGACACAGAGAGACTAATGTTTTATATCTTGCAGGCTGGACTATTGTAATGCTCTCCTATCTGGTCTACCATTAAAAAAAAGTTATAAATCAGCTCCAGCTGATTCAGAACTCTGCGGCCCGAGAGCTGACCAGGACCAGAAGGAGACTTTAAACCTTTGTAAAAGTTCTTACATCGGTTGCCTGTCAGCTTCCGTATTGATTTTAAAACTCTTTTACTTGTTTTTGAAGCATTTCATGGTCTTCGGTATATGTATGACTCACATGCTTACAGTGCATGAACCGGTGCGGCCCCTCAGATCCTCCGGCACGAGTCTGTTAGTTGTTCCAAAGTGATGGACTAAAACCTTTGGTGAGTCAGCTTTTAGCTATTATGCTCCGAGCCGCAAGAACCGTCTGTCTGAGGATCTGAGAGCTGCTAGAAGTGTTGAAATCTTTAAATATATACCTAAAACCTACCTATTCATCCTGGCCTTTGATTAAGAATGGTTTATAGACATTATTTACATGATTTCATTCACTTACTTTATTGTATTGAAGTTGTTAAATGGTGTTCTATTTAATTGTTATTTTATTAATCTAGTTTTTATTTTACACTGTTTTACTACAATTACTGTTATTATAGCTTTTAATTCTATTTTATTACATTTTCATCAGTTTTATTGTCTTGCGTGCATTAGCCGCAAATTGTTGAATTGTTTTTGTCTTTTCTTTTGTTTCCTTTGAACAGCATTAACCTGTATGAAAAGTAGTTATAATAATAATAGTTTTATTGATTGATTGATAAGTGTGCTGTAAGCAACCTAAAACAGGTAGCCACGGGGCACTGTAAAACATGTATTTTTAGTTGTGAGAAACAAAATGCTAACAAAAATACAAAACTTTCAATTCCAGATCAAACATCTGAAGTCCAAGTTAAGCTGAACCTGTAAAGCTCATACTAAACGTCCTCTTTTCCCATTGAAGATCTTCCAGGGCCTCCTCTGCGTCTTCTACAACCTCGGGGACGGGGACTATAACCTAACCCTACCCACCTATCGCCTCGACAACGGTGAATGGCACGAGATCTTCCTAGATCGGCACGACAATGAGATGATGCTG
>CAKALG010030905.1:0-15449 GCA_916700815.1 Helicolenus hilgendorfi | reverse complement strand
AGGTTTCCCTGCATTGCTTTGCAGCGCACACCAGCAGTGACCACTCCGTCCCGCGCTTGGCGATTGCCTCATTAACGTTATGGTTCCCTTATAGCATTGGGTTTAAAGCTGAAATATTGCCAAATCGCTTTTGCTTTCCGCTTCGCATTGTCTTGTCTATCAACTCTATCTCGTCCCATGTGTGTGAAATATGACACCTGCTACTCTGAGCTGAGACTCCGTATGGAGCAGATGCATTCACTGTCAGTTTGTAGTGTCCGTCATCCGACTTTGTATTGATAACACAGCGCTGATACGCCAAAATGAATTAAATGGGTTTTATTTTTGTAAAAAATGCAGAACGACAGTGGTGGACAAGTAATGTAATTGGTGTGTGCCCGACCACCGTGTAACATCGGTAACACCGACTACCGCGACAAGCCTAGAACGGAGAGCCACTGCCGCTGCTGCAGAAGGAGTAGCAGCTATCCAACGCAACAGCTGAAACAATATGTATTTTAAATGTGTACATTAATAAAATAATAAGTTTAACTGACTAGTATTTCTGGTGCAGTCTAACGTGGGAAGCAACGTTTGATTAACTAGTCGACTAATCGTGCACATCCTATGCGGCATAACCTAAGGCAAGGTAAACCCCTATGTGACTAGAAAGCTGCTCGACAAAATGTGGGCATCAGTTTTGAGGGAAATTACAATGTAATTATTTTGTCAGATTCTTAATAGTCTTCTAACCTCGGGGTTCATTGTTCACTGTACCGTAATGATACATGCTGACACTGATCAAAGAGAAAGTAAAACTGCAGCTCAGAGTAAATTGTGGGGACGAGATCAGCACAATCCTGTTCAAACAAAGGGCATGTAGGCGTGAAAATACGCCAGCAGTAGACACAAACTCCACCCCACAACAAGAAGAGAACGAGCGGTTCAACTGGGCAAGACAAATCTGCTAGAACAAGGAGGAAAACTCTACTTCTCTCTCTCTCTCTCTCTCTCTCTCTCTCTCTCTCTCTCTCTCTCTCTCTCTCTCTCTCTCTCTCTCTCTCTCTTGTATTAAGCCTTTCTATTGCTACACATGCTTTTACCTGACACTGAATAGAGATCCTGAAAAATATATTGTAAGAGCGAGGGAGAGGAAGGTCAGGTTTGAATGAGCTGTGTACTTTGCTTGAGGGAGGCCTTAGGGAGTGGGAAAGTGTTCTGTCTTATGTGTGTGAGAGAGAGTTTTTGGAAAAAAGGCAAAGATGTGTCATTGCCACGGGGAACGTCGAGGGAAAACAAGCCGAGTGTCCACAGCTGATACGACAAAATCATTTGAATTAGCAGTCCATGCTGGTATGCTGGTACAGAAACAGTGTGTGTGCAAACTGAGACAGGAGCTATTATTCTCTTCATCTCATCCTCTCGTCATTTTTCATTTCATTTCACTTCATCTGTGTGTTTTTCTGTCTATCAGTGTGAGTGGCAGTGAGTGGGCTGAAGAGAGCGCGAGAGAGGGATGAAGGACGGGAGGAGCAGGGAGAGGAGAGCATCAGAGCTGTGGATTTGATGAGAGATGTTCATGGACAATACACAAGATCCACTGTACAAATGTGCACAAAGTTTGGATAGAGTACCTGTACACACACACACACACAAACACACACACACAGATGAGATTTATTTTATTATCAGACAAAGAGATGAGGGAGGAATGTGACATCAAAAAATGATACGGTTGGTAATAGAGGATGTTCTGCTTCGGATCAATCCAATAATAATAAACAGCCAATTCTCACACTTTTTTGCAAATACCACCTCATTTCTAACGCATAAAGCAGAGCAAACCTGTTGAAAGTACATACTCGCTCACTTTTATTTAGAAATAGAGCGGTGAAAATGTACTCTTACATAATAACTCTTATGTGTTATAACTCTAGGTATGATTTATGCATTAAATGCAAACTTTAAAGCTCCTGAACTATTTATTGTGTAACATTAAATAATCATGACCAAATAAGCAACAATCAAAGTAAAAGTTAGAAAAAAGGCGATATGCTGTTATATACTGTGACACGGTAAATTTGTCTGCTGTCCGCTGTTTTGACGATTATACCCTTTGACTATGACTTGCCCCAAACTGCATGTGATTATCATAAAGTGGGCATGTCTGTAAAGGGGAGACTCGTGGGTACCCATAGAACCCATTTACATTCACAAAGCTTGAAGTCAGAGGTCAAGGGACCCCTTTGAAAATGGCCATGCCAGTTTTTCCTTGCGCACAGCACGTGCCAATCTCTTCCTCTGAACTGCACGACCATGATTGATAAAGCAGGAAGGCAGGCGAGAGGTTCCTTAAAATATAAACAATAGGCATTGGGGTTTGGCGATGTTTGTTAGTTTATTTAGCTAGTTTAATCGTCTACCCCCGAAGAATAAGAGCCACTCAGCGGGCAGAGAGAGAGACAGCGTCGGGGGAAACAACGTGGAGAGCCGGCATATTTACACATCAAACTCAATGCAATAAGGATTTATTTCGCCAAAACCAGAGTTTGTGATTGTGAAGACATGGAGTAGAAGTGCTGCTGGGTCTTTGTGGTAATCACACACGGGTGCTCTCTGGATCCTTAAGGTGCATTGGGCTCATTCAATCTTGTGAAGGGCTCATTGCATGGGTGGAATATGGTCTCAAAAAAGTACAAAATGCAAGTCTCCCTCAAAAATAATCCAAGGCACACTGTAGTGTTTGAACAAGTTAAAGTGCCTTTATTTTACATGGCAATAATTGTTTAAAGTGATCAACGCTTTGCGACCAACATAGGTCTTCTATTTTAAACAATTATTGCCCGGATATCCAGACCTATACCCAATGGGTTCTGAGATTGCAAAAACCTAGACTTGCTAAGGCTATAATCATGATGCATATTGATATTTCAATATAAAATTACATGTACTATGATTGAAGATTTTATCCATATCGCTTCCTAACAAATACAAAAGTCTGTAAGATAAATCCCAGTAATGATCACAGTATTAACTCGTATCTTGTCTCTCTGTTTACCACCTGAGAGTCCTCTCTTCACAACCTGCTGTTCAGGGCTACTACTCTGTGTCTGATCCACCTGTGTGCTGTTTTTCTGTACCATGTACTGGCGTATGTCAAGGCAACTCAAACTGCTGTTATGTTGTTAGCACTCACTGGAAGAGTGTCAGCTAAATGTTGTGATAATACCAAACTGAAACTCCCTTTTTCCCCCTCAACAAAATAATGATACCAGCGGAGAGCAAGAAGGAATGGGGAGAGTTGTGATAGAAAAATAGCACATGTTGCAGTTAGTCATCTCTCAGTAACCGTAGAAACGGGCAATAGGGATGTAAAATTGCCGTCACCTTGGGAACAGGATTGATTGGAGAGAGCGAGATAGCAGGAAATGTATGGACAGGGTAGTGGAATGATGGATACCATTATGACAGGTTACACTTAGCATAATAAGGTGTAAGGTGTGTGTATGTGTGTGAATGTCAGTCAAACAAAGAGAAATCAAGGCGTAGGGAGGAATCAATCAGCACGCTCTTTTCTTCCTCTCAGTGGAGTGTTCTGATGGATACAGTTATTATGTAAATGATTGTTCCTGCGTTTGCTCTGCAGAACCTAATTTTACCTTCCGTGGCGCTGCCACCTTCGCACAGATATCTAAAAGCGAGTGGGGGTTATGTGGGTGTAAAAGATTAGTAGCAGCCACTTTATGAGTGGATTGAACTGCACTGACCTCTTAGTCAGAGCAGTGGACGCTGTACTGAGCTCCAGTTGTGCAGATTAATGCACAAATTCAACCCCAGAATCTGGTTGGAACATTTTGATCCTGTCGTTCCACTAATCCCTGGAAGTCGGTCTGAAATTTACCCAAAATATCTTTTGGAGTTAGGAAGAATGTCCCAAAACAGCTCAGAGAGCAGATTTAGGAAGACCCCCTCCTGTTTCAATAGAAAAAAAGACTGCTCCATAATTCTGGAGTCCCTTGTCTCAAACTGAGTCTGACTCATCCCATCATACAGCTTTTCTACAGAAACAACAACAACAAAAAAACAGAGCACAACATCTTCAAACAACTGGTGAAAAAACACAGGCTGCTTTTCCACCTCAGCCAAAGAATAGAAATATATTTTCACATATCTAAGAGAGCATTCAGACCAAAAGCCCTGCGTTGAAAAATGCAAAGAGGTGCATTGGTGGGGGCGTGTTGTTTCAGGTATTGTAAGACAATGAAATACAATCCAGGAAGGTTATAGGTAAGAGATTCATAAATTTGAAGGCTTGTAAGAAATCTGAGGTTCAGACGCGGCGGTATTTTACTGCTCTGGAGAGATTGTACAATAATTTGATCTTTTGTCACAATGATTGTGGTTAATAGAAGAAAATCACTGTTCAGGTTATAAAGTAATCTACCATAAAAGCTTTCGGATGCTTTTCTTTAGCTGTTTTCACTGATGGGCCTCAGAGCGCCATCTAGTGGGCTGCAGTGGTACCGCTAAATAGTTTTTTGGTAATATACAAAGCTAGCTTCAATATCACCACGCCAATCACGACACACATCATCAGGTAGAGACAAACCTGTTTTGCCACTCTTAGCTAACTAATGTTCCCTCAGTTGCAGTGACACAAAATGGATCGGTTTTTGAAACGAAAAAGTGATGAGGGCGGTGACAACTCTGCACCAGTAAAAGCTCCAAAGAGGAAATCTGACCCTGAATACATTAAATTTGGATTCATGATGGCAGGCAGTGATGCTGAGCCAAAAGCATAGTGTGTTCAATGTGCTGAAATCCTGTTAAATGAGGCACTAAAACCATCGAAGCTCCAGAGACACTTAAACACAAAGCACCTGAGATGTGTTGGGAAGGCCAAAGAATATTTCCTAAGGAAAAGGGATGGGCTTCGGCACATTAGAAACTCATCACATCATTAACCTCTTACCATTCCATCCGCATTTTTTTTTTTTAGAGGTGTAAGGGTGGGGGACACAGGATGTTCAGGGGTAGATAAAAAAGTCAACAGTATAGAAGTGATGTACATCATCTGAAAGCACTGTGTGTCAAGTTGTTCTAGTCAAGTTGTTGTTACACATAATTGGTGCTAAATTTAACCTTTTACCACTCAAGAATTGATCAAAAATGATCACAAATCCCTCCAAAATCCTCACATTAAGACACCAAGACCTTGAGGAACACCATAGAAAAAGGCATGCTGTGATTCGGTATCAAAAGCTTTTGACATCTGGAGATTTTTGGAAGAATTACGTTTTTCAACAATTGGATGGCGAGCACGTCTGTTCTGGAAACTGCTCAGAAACCCCCTTATTGTCAATCTACCTGGGAAAGCCATCCATCATCTGAATGCCCTAGGTCTCTAGTTTGTGGCTGTGTTCAAAAAAAGGGCTCAATACAATGAAATGGCTACTATGGGGATTTACATCATCACACATGAATACAATTGGGCTCATTGGATCCACAAGAGTCTCAGCTTTACAGTCATACCCAATTTATGTAATTCCAGGACACACATCATTTTAGAATAGGTGAAAATAACACATTTATGCTGTAAAAAACTACGTTTTTTTCCCCCCAAAATGCATGTGATTATCATAAAGCGGGCATGTCCGTAAAGGGGAGACTCGTGGGTACCCACAGAACCCATTTTCATTCACATATCTTGAAGTCAGAGGCCTTTTGAAAATTCATATGAAACTAGTGTTTTAAAACTGAGCCCACTACAGCCCCTGAAATACCAAATAGTGGCAGAGGTTCAGAGGTTAACAACTTAGTCAAAAGCCACTTTGAAAGCTAGCTACAGTATATGGTTGCTGCTTGTGTAGCTCGTCCTCCTTTTTTTTTAATCGTGTTGTGTTTTTTTTTTCTTATTGATTGGGGAAGTTGGTCCTTGAAAATGTGTTCAGCATCAGAAGCGGGCCTTGAGTTATAAAAAGGTTGAGGACCCCTGACCTAACTCCTTTTGTTGCCACATTTTCATTCAAGTAAAGCCCCTTTGAATTGAACTATTTATTGTTGTGTAATTTTTATAAATGCATGACTCCCTTGAACATGAATGCCAAACTTCCCCACTAACAGCACTCTCTTCTTAACAAAGAAAGAGAGTGCCTGTTAATTTTTAGATAAGATGGAAGCTGCAGCTTGTCTTTGCTTTCATCTGAAAGCCTGATTACATGCACATCCTCCCACTGAAAGCTCGACCTTAAACCTAATGGAAACACTGTTTCAAACAATAATCTCAAATAGTTTAGATGAATACATGAAATGCATTTATTGATATAAAACTCTTAAGGGAAGAATTTCTTTTTTACTTTACAGCTTGGTAAGAACCTTGACAACTGCATTGAGCTGTTAAACTTCACTATGAAATATTTTTTTCCTCTCCTCGTTGAACCTTAAAGTCACTTGTGAAACATTTAGAAAACAAAGTAGCGAGAACACAGCCCACGAGTGTGTGCTGTAACCCTCTCAGTGCTTCACAGGTTAATGGCAACAGATGGGGAGAAAAGCGTATGATGCAAAAACACAAGAAAACTAGACATGCTCTAAAAATGTGCAGATTTTTCTGCCAAAACGGGAGAATTTTGAAACAGTACAAGTATTTATATGTGTGTAAGAGTGCGTTTATGAGTCTGTGAAGCATAAAATACAGACATTTTGAATTGTTCTTGTATCATTTTCACAAATGAGAACAGCAGACCTCATCTTTCATTCCTCTTCCCTCATCCCTCCATCCTCTCTTTCCTTTTCTCTCTTGGGTCAGGTCGGGTTAGATTCCAAGTAAGCTCCAAAATAATCATTGTAATTTAAACAGGGGAGCTTAGAGTCAAGGCCCGACAGAAATTCTATCTGAGAGCGGTCAGAAATATTTTGTGCACCTAAGGTGAGTGCCATGCATTAATTTAATTTCATTACTTATTTTTCATTCACTTCAGTGTACGCGTCTAACACAAACTGATATAAATTATAAGGTCTAATCTATAACAAAGTAATTTATAGAAAAGGTGCAGGTGTATTTAATCCCCTTTTGTTTTGAGAGACCTGAATATCTGTCATATATTAAATCATAAAACTCTGAAATAGCCACACAAAGGTTGAAAATTTGTTAAATACATGTTGACTTATGTGGCAAATGTCAGCAGAATGAGGTTACACAATGCCAGGGACCATAACATAAATGTTAATTTATGTATTTGGCATTTCACTAATGTGAGGTAGAGGGAGGGGCAGGACTGCATCAAATAGGCTTAAACACACATTAGTGCCTGCAAAGAAACACACACACACTGATGGAACATCAAAGGATGCAGTGTGACCGCTAAGTGACAGCTTGATCACAAAGTTTTATGTCTCTTCCTTTGACTGATCCGACAGGAAACAGACACATAGCCTCTGTATCCTGGCAACAGCCCTCTTTCTGTGACACTGAGCGATGGACAGGATGCAAGGGTGTGTGTGTGTGTGTGAATAATGGATGGAATATACTTGTGTCTTCAGTCAGTTTAACCTCCTAAAATCTGTCGGATCCCAGCAGTAGGTCCAACTTCATAAACTCATGCTGTGTTCAAACCCACAGAACTTTATTTTCAATTTTCCGAAAGTTTTCACGCTGAATATTTGGAAAGTCTGCTTCAAATAACATAGAAGAGATCAAAAATATTTTATGTAAAAGGCCTTTTTCAAGGAAGGCAGTTTAAAATGTTGAAGGAAACTTGTAAACAATAAAATCAATGATGGCTGAATTCCATTCTGCTGATTCAGTTTCCAGGCCTTGCTTTGTGCACGCTGGCTCACTGTCACACTGTCTGAATCCAAATGTCAACCCTCAGGACTTGCAGACTGAGCCCTGCGGACTTCGGGCATATTTACTGTGACGTGCTCACAGTCATCATGTCAAGTTTGCGAGGCTGCAAGGCTACAGGAGCTCCCGATAAGACACACCTGGCACTTATTGTTTCTATATGATGCAAGTAAATCGTCATCACACTTTTTTGTTTTATACATTTAAAGTTTTTCTTGTGTCAGCGAATTAAATAAAATCCTCTTGCAGACTTTATGAGCTGTGAACTTGGACAGCCCTCTGCATTCGGGGACTTTACAGGAACATGCCTGTTGAGTGGGGTGACATTTGATTTAAGCCACTGTCATGGCTTACGGGGTCACTTGAATAGAACGAAGCTATCGTTAATGGTTATCCTGCTGTGATGAGTCGAAACGTCTGTTGTCAAAAAGGCAACGTCGGTGGGCAACCTCCAGGTCTGAAAAGTGAAGCCAATGCTGAATTGCCTTGGACTTGTGTTATTTCTAATAGCCAGCAGGGGGCTACTCCTCTGGTTGCAAAAAGAAGTCTGATTGTATAGAAGTCTATGAGAAAATGACCCTTCTTCTCTCTTGATTTATTACCTCAGTAAACATTGTAAACATGAGTTTATGGTCTCAATCTCTAGTTTCAAGTCTTCTTCAATTCAGCATGATGTTCATTTGGTAAATTAATTTCCCATTTAGAGTCAAATAGACCATAAAGCAGGGTATGTTTTAGGGCGTGGCTACCTTGTGATTGAGAGGTCTGGTCTGGGTTTTGTCCGTGTTTTTGTCTTAGAACTTTAACACTTTCACAGTGTGTTTTCAGTTCATGAAAGTTAATTATAACCTTTTTCGTCACCTTAAAATGTCTTATTCAGCGTTCGGTTGTACTTAGCTCCACCCTCTGGTGTCACTTCTAGTTGCAAAAAAATAAGAACGCAACGGCCACAATGCTGAACTCAAGGCATCAAAACGGCAGTCCACAAACCAATGTGTGACGTCACAGTGACTACATCCACATATACAGTCGATGGTTGGGTTTGAATATTTTACTCAGTGTAAACATCATATTTCAGTGCAGTGATATTTCCATATGGTGTGAAAAAAAAATAAAGTTAAGCTTTAAAGTAATGTATAATCCAATTTAATTCCTGTGAACATTTGTGTTATTTCTTTTTCAAACATTTATATATTTTTTTAGGTAGTTTTGAGTCTAACACCAGTGAATTCATCACAACATTTTCACAACGTTGCCAAACAATTACTGAAATTCATCCATCCAGGCCAGTTTGCTGCATCAGCACTTTGAATTGAAAGAGCTGCTGCTATCGGCCAAAAAGGATCCAGTATTGTGACTGTTCTGCTCTGTTTGATTCAGTCTTCACATTTATCCACTTTAACTGGTTCAACTGAGTTTTCAACTAACCCAGATTTACATGAAGAACATTATTCTGGTCCTGCGCCAGACTCCATTTCAAAACATGAAAATTGAATGACACGGAGTCTTTAAGGGTGTTATTATTACAAGGGGAAGTGACGATGTTGTGACGAACCGCATTTTGGCAAGGGAAATAAAAATCTGATTCCCATGGCAGATGTAAATATAATCCTGCAGCATCGAATCTCAACACAGTTTGCAGAGAAGACGCATGTTAATACCAGGTGTTAAGTCTTTTGTATACTAGTGTGCGTAGGAACATGTGAGAATATCTGTGTTAGAATATACTGTATGTGAGAGAAACTCTGAGTTTGGTTCGCTGTATGTAAAAGATGTCATCCTGTGTGGGTGTAAGAAAGAAAGTATACCTGCGCATGTGTGTGTGTGCATGTGCATACGTGCGTGCATGTGTGTGTGTGCGTGTCTTAATCCTGCCCGTCAAAATGATTTTACAGCCCTCGCTCATCTCCTCCACTCTTTCCAAACAGAGGAAGAGAAGATTAGTCACACCTCCTCCACTCTTGCTCTCAGTCTCTCCCTTTATCCGCTCTTCTACAAGTGTGTATCTGTGTGTGCGTGTGTGCGTGTATATGTGTATGTGTGTATCTGTGTGTGCGTGTGTGCGCGTGTGTGCATGTGTGTGTGTGTGCGCACACGCATGCGGGTGTGTTTGTGTGTGGGCTCAGCAGTTTACGTAAAGCTCCATAGAAAAGGCAAGAGTCAAGCAGAGAGTCCTTGGCAGCAGAATGCAATTGCTGCTCAATGGACCATTTTCTGCAGAGCTGACCCTGCCATATTGAGTTTTCTGTAGAGGAGTATACACACACACACACACACACGCACATGCACGCACAGATACAACAGGCTTTAGATGATGAGGCCGCATTGAGACGTTCAAAAGCACGCACAAAAACTGTTAAACACACACACACACACACACACACACACACACACGTACAGAAAGAATCACAAACACATAAGTGTATGTGTGAATGTGCACACAAACATATATGTAAGTACACGGCGGCACTCACAAACTGATTCGCAGAAGACAGAAAGCTGTGGTGTGCCCACGTTTGGCTTGATAATGATAATTACCACTTAATGAAACCCTGTTTATGTGTGTCAGTGTGTGTTTATACAGTGTGTGCTTGTGTGCCTTGAGGTTAAAAGGAAGTGGGTGGCGTTCCTTCCAATGCGGAAGTGTGTGTGATGACACGATGACCTCGTCATCAGTACCGCTCTGTTACCTTTGACCTTTAGCCAGAACAAGGCTTTTGGGGGGAGCACCCTAATTTACAAAATGTCATGTTGCTTATGTAATATTTATTTAACCAGGTCTCTTCTCTGAGAGCTTGTCATAGTACATTTAAAAAAAAAGCCCCATTTAACTAATTGTGTGTGTCTGAATGATTTTTCCCTCGAGCCAAATCCATTAAATTACAATTTTTTTTTCCTCATGCACAATGTTTTTTATGAAATTAAGAGAATTTAATTAAGATATTACACAAATGTCAAAATAATGTATCCAATTTACACTGATAAAACCTCCACAAGTAATACATTCTCACTCCCAACTCGTCAAATACCGCCGCTTGGTCAGTGGCCCTCATCGGAGACCGACACACGGGGTACCCCTCTTGCGTTACTTTTGGACAGAACAGGGACGGCGTGTCAATTTACGCTCGTTATATGCATAGTGTCCGATAGTAACGATTCACGTGACTCACAGGACTGACAATACTTACGACTCACGTGACTAATGAGACTGACGATACTAATGACTCACGTGACTCATGGGACTGACGATACTAATGACTCACGGGACTGATGATACTAACGACTCGCTTGATTCACGGACTGACAATACTAACAAACCATGTGACTTATGGGACTGACGATACTAACGACTCACGTGACTAACAGGACTGACGATACTAACGACTCACGGGACTGACGATACCGACGAGTCACGTGACTAACGACTCACGTGACAAAATAAGTCAACGTTACCTTTAGTTTCACACGGGACACAAACAGCGGTCTCCTGGTTGAAAGTCTTATGTTTGTTTGACCCATTCATCACCCCTCCCGCCCGCTCTTAACGGACTTCCACACTATCGATACTACGTCACTTGCTCCGACCGTTGGATAACGTAGCGGGTGGGTTTACATTGGAGTTAGTTGAAAGCCCGATTTGTCACATACATTTGTCACATACTGCCTCCATGTGTCGGTTTCCGATGCTGAGGGCCACTTACCAAGCGTAGGTATTTGACGAGTTGGGAGTGAGAATGTGTTGCCACAAGAGAATGACTTCCAAAGCTTGCATCACACCAAGGAGATGCTAGATGATAATGACAGAAAACTGATGATTTTCAAATATTGTAAAATTGTTAGCAAATCTTTAATAATGATTTATATATTTTCTCTCTCTTTCCCATTTATGTCCCTCCTCCTTGATGTTCTTGGATGTTCCTCTTTAAGGTAAGAGACTAACGCAGACACCCACTCACAACACTGAAGGGCATTTATGTAATAGATGGATAGATAATACATAGATAGGTAGATAGGTAGATAGGTAGATAGATAGACAGATAGATAGATAGATAGATAGATAGATAGATAGATAGATAGATAGATAGATAGATAGATAGGTAGGTAGTGTTCTCACCGGTGGTACATATACTTACTACATATACACATGAGATAAGATTGGATAAAGAATCGAAAGACTGGAGATAAATGGGAAGATTGATAGAGCGACAGGGGGAGGATGGATCAATAAACAGGCTGATGAACAGGAAGATTGATCGAGGCACTGACAGAAGGGTAGACAGATCAACAGATGGGCAGATTAATAGATCTCAGATTAATAGATTAACGCACTGGCAGAAATAGACAGATGAACAGAGGGATAGAGAGAGAGACTCACAAAAATGAGAGCTGGACAGAAGGAAAATCATATCTACAAGTCTGCTAACAAACATTTTGGCTGTGATGGCTTTCCTCTGTTGCCATGGCAGCACTGTCACATACCAGCTGGACTGGAGGAGAGATGCCCCAACACACACACACACACACACACACACACACACACAGACACACACACACACACACACACACACACACACACATGCATATGCATTTTTTTCTCTACGCTCTTCAGCCAAATTACTTATCTTACTTAATACCATAAATTATGAACACCTCCCTGTAGAGGGGACAATTATGTAAATGATGTCATTATTGCCAGTGTTGTTGAGTAGTTTTACACTTGACTGAGAGCGATTACATTCTTGACACTAACAGCGATTCCTGTAATACGATTTAAAGGTGCCATCAGTAGAATCTCTGTAGTATCAGCTGGTGGCAGCTGTGAGGAACTACAACATCAGCAAACTCAATTTTGCGTAAATATTTTAACATAAACATTATTTTACATGGCTAATGTTAGCTACATAGTAGGGATGAGTTACGATTTTCGATTTTTCGAATAGTCGTTATTTATAAAAGAAATCAAATAATTAATGCGTTGCATGCACTGCCTGCTAGTAACATTATTACCGGTAAAACGTGTGTGGCACGTTAAATTCAGCTCTTTTCTGTTACCGCAGGGGTGGGTGTGCCGCTTCCACAAACCCCCGTGCTCCCTCCGAAAGAGGAAGGAGATTTGGGTACCCGGGTACCTGGCGCACTGCATTGGTTTGTGGACTGCTGTTTTGAAGCCTCGAATTCTGCATTTTGGCCGTCGCCATCTTGTGATCATGCTGAATAAGACATTTTTAGGCGACCAATAATAACTTTCATGAACTGAAAACATACTGTGAAAGGACTAAAGATGAAAAAACACAGACAACTCCCAGACCTGACAACAATGTGGCAGTGACCTGTCAATCACAAGCCACGCCCTAAAGCATCCCCTGCTTTATGGTCCATTAGACACTAAATGGGACCATAATTTACTAAATAAACATCAGGCTGTATTGAAGAAGACTTGAAACTAGCGATTTAAACCATAAACTCATATTTACAATGTTTACTCAGGTACTAAATTAAGTGAGAAGTAGGGTCATTTTCTCATAGACTTCTGTAAAATAAGATTTATTTTTGCAACCAGAGGAGTCGCCCCCTGCTGGCTTTTAGAAAGAATGCAAGTTTAAGGCACTTTTAAGGCACTTTTAAGACACTTTTAAGACACTTTTCAGACGGAGGTAGCCCATGTAAGGAGCCAAATTAGCGAGATCCAAGATTCTTTTTAAAAATGATATATGGTTATAGGTTTCCAATCTGTTACATTAGGACAAACGCAATAATAATCTACTTTATAATTCCTCATGGAGACATCCACTGAGTTGGCTGTCATACAGTATATTTTAAGTGTTGACGCCCACTCTTTCTTTCTTTCTTTCTTCTTCCTTTCATTCATCATCACTGTTCCCTCCACCCTTTTCCACCCCAGTTTGATCGACCTGAACCTGTCATGTATTCTAAACCCATATTTCCGTCAGTCCCTCTGCCTCCCTCATCTGTCTTTTTAACTTACATCGACACACTCCCCCTCACCCACCCAATCATTCCTCTTTTATTCCTTTTCTCTCCCATTGTCTGCCCTCTATCAATCACCTCATCTCCATCTCATTTCATCCGTTTCATGTCTCCTAATCTCTCCATCTGCGTCTCTTTGTGGTCTTTTCCTATCTCACTACTCCCTGTCTTCTTTCTTGCTCTGTCCCTTTTCCTTTCAATCTTTCTGCTCTCACTGCTCTCTCTTACACTATTGACTTCAATCAATTATTGGTCAATTGATTACAGTTGAGGTTAAGGTTCAGATACTGCAGGCCTGTCTTGCTAGTATGTACATATGTTTACACTGCATTGCGGCATGTTTTTTCTTTGAGGCTTAAAGCACTGATTCAATAGATTGCTTCCTTTCACTTCTTTCCTCTTTTGTTGTTGTTTCAAATTATGCATGTGTGCCTTTACAGTGTGTATAATGAGCATAGTAGCATATAGAGAGATTCAGATCAACACACATAATACACCGTAAACCAGCGCACACCAGGATACTGGCATAAACACAATTTTATTGGAAAATTACTGTAAAAACAAGAAAAAGCAAACTGCGTGTTTCACATGTGGCTTCATCAGATGTGATTTTGATTTCTTATGATTTCATTTGGTTTACTGTGGTAACCTGCGCCAGCTGCACCCAGGAGAGAGGCGTTACTGGGGACAATATAAGCACCACTATGCATGGGGTATCTTAAGTTTTTAATGCATAATACACACCTTCGACACAAACGCGTAATCGGCTGTGCAGTCGCTCTTCAAACACATTAACCTCATTGTGACCGCAGACAATATATGCAGTTCAAACACTGGGGTAACACACACACACACACACACACACACACACATACTATCAAACTAGTATTAACACAGGCTGTGATAACACGGCTATGATAAAAGGGTTCAAATGGTCGACCTTGAGTATGTGTGAGAATGTTTGTGACAGAGACTTAATGGCCTGAATATAATCTTTGTATTTGACTCTCGGAGGAAACACACACACACACACACACACACACACACACACACACACACAAAACACTGCCATTCTTGATTTGTGAAATGTGGTCAAAATGCATCACACCTGTGCCCGATGCAGGTGTGCTCAGTATTAACTTGTTATTATTGCTAAAGCAGCTTTGAAAAATAGATGGTGATATGTTTGTTTTCTAGCAGCAGAAGTGGCGCCTTCTTTTGTCACCTCTGTCAAAATATGTGAAAACGCAATTTCAGCAGCTTAATAGTTTGGACGAAAATGTGACTTTCCAGCATTTACCAGGTCAAATATGTTTGGGAACGTACGCATCACGCGTGTGCAGGTGTTTTATGTCGTAAAGTGTGCGTTTGTGCTGATGTCTGCAGCGCCCTGCTCAGTTGTGACGGGCGCATGGAATAATTTTGTATGCCTCCCCTGAATTAAACTTGTATTTAACACGAAGTCACTGCTACACACACACACACACACACACACACACACACACACACACACACACACACACACACACACACACACACACACATACAGGAGATGTAGTTATTTTGAAATTCAAAGTAGACTTCTGCAAGCCTCTGATAAGGCAGCCTTGGGCAAGATACAACATTATTAATATAA
>CAKALG010030904.1:0-23101 GCA_916700815.1 Helicolenus hilgendorfi | reverse complement strand
TGCCGGGCTCAGCCACCATGTGGCCAGCTTGGACTCATTGAGACAGAGTGGATCATTTCGCCATCCCTCTCTGCATCCATGCATGGCAAACACAAACACACACAGACAAAACACACTTCATACACAGACATATGAGAACACAAACACTGTGATGAAGACAAATGGCAGATTGTATCAGGGTCACCTTTGTTTAGAATCTTGTGTCCTACCGGTGGCAGCGAGGCAATGTTTGGTGATGTGACGATACGCTGACGATGTGAATTTGTCTACACCATTTATACCTTGGTATCTATCCCTCTCTCTAAGATTACATAGTCTATATGGCGATAGAGGATTTTATACATACAACTTGATGTTATTGTTGTGTTGTTGCTTTTTTTTTACTATCAAAATGACCCTCTTGTATCTCGGTTGAAAGCCTGGAGTCCTACAATTACATTGGGGGTGCTTTCACACCTGTAGTTGGGTTCATTTGGTCCGGACCAAGGGGAAACAAATTGTATTTTGTTGTATTTTAGTTCTGGTCCGGTTTCTGTTCACACTGACTTTTTACAAACAAACCAGAGGAGTAAACATGAAGTTAAACAGACTGACGGGTAACTCGTTGATTGGACAGTTTTGGCGATTGTCATCTTGCATCATCAGGACCCACGAGGAGAAATATGAACTGAACTGACAAAGTACACGGAGTTAAGGAAAATACCTGCGCTGATGTGTTTATATACATGGCCTAAAATACAGATTGTTTCCTGAGCTGATTTCATGATCAACAGATGAATTTACTAGTGGTTTAGCTTTTGAAATCATGCTAAAATCACATATCTGCTATCATAAAATCCTGTGGTTGGTTCGATTGTTTTCACACCACAAACCGCAGCATGGTCCGCTTGGAAGCAAACGAACGATACTAACTGAACAAATGGACTTGAGTTTGTTTTAACTGAACCGTGTGAAAGCACCCTAAGCTGCAAGTGAAGATTTTTGTCGACGAAGTGCTTGGTCGTTACCTTGAAATAATGTTTAGTGTACATGGAGGACACTAATGCAAGAGAATGGGGAATAGCCACCTTAAACAAATTGCAATGAACCATGCTGAAACTCAGCTTGTCTTGCATACTGAATGTTCAAGTAGTTGCAAAAAATAATTTACTTATAGCTACATACAAATCAACAAGTCCTCCGAATCAAACAACAAAATAGTGTGTTTTGGGTTAAAGTAACTACTTTGTAAAGGTCAGGGGATTTTGGTTGTCATGGTGACAGTAATAACCACGTAGTAGTTAAGGTTAGGGAGCAATCATGGTCATGCTTAAAATAACAAACAAAAACAAAATGGAAATGGTTGGAAATGGAAATTAAATAGCGGTCTCCCCGGAGTTAAAGTCTGATGTTTTGTTGACCCATCCATTCGCGATGACCTCCTCTCTATGTGAATTTGTCGCTCTATTATAACATCATATGACTTCCTCCTTTGTTGGCATCATAATTACTACAACCACGAGAGGGTTTCATCATGATGGAGGATTTTATCGCCCACCTCTTCTGGCCACACTGGTTTTATTTCTTCTTTGGTAAAATTGTTGTTTCTCAGAAAAATATCTCACAACTCTTTTGTACCTTGTGTGAAAGCTCTAAATAAACTACAGTAGACCTCATACTGTATATTGAGGGATCCAGGCCAGGGGTTGGGGAATAGTCACGTTCAAAAAATGGCAATGAACTGTGTTCAAACTCCGCTTTTATTGTACACTACCTACAAAATAGAGAAGCATTTATTTTCATATCTCTGTGATGCAGCTGGATGTGTCTGCTGTGACTCACTGGCGGATGAAGAACCATCAGTCTTTTAACAACCGTCGTCCATTGAACTCATGTGGCGTCAACCACAGAGTGCCGAGTTGGAGGCTTCGTAAGCAAGAGGTTGCATGCAGGGAGCCATTTGAAGGATGATGAACTGTGTCAAGAACGTGGGCACTCTTGAAATATCACCATGAATGTAATGTCTAGTCATTTCCATTATGTTAGCTGGTATTTATAAAAATTCTGTGGACAGAGTGGACAGAGAGGGAGAATGAACAGAGCTGATGAAATCTGCAAGTATGTGGTATTTTCTTTGGATCACTGAGCAACAATAATGCCTTTTAACCACTGCCATTTCAAAAGAAAACACTGTATTTGCCATACAGTTTCACAGCATGAAGCCAAATCGAAACAACTAAACCGAAACACGAAAGAACCACAGAACTAAACATTATTCCCTCTAGTTGTGCTGTATGTTCCAGCAGTAAACCATATGAGCTGGTTCACATTGCTACGCCTTGGATTTGATCATAAGGGGATTCTATTATGCACCATGTGTGTGTGTGTGTGGGGGTGTGTGTGTGTGTGTGTAGGCACGGATCTAATTAGGATTCAGGCAGTTAATGGGCAGAGGCCTGATGGTGTGTGATTGCCTGGGTCTAATGTGCAGCAGACTCTCGGGGAACATCAGCCCTCATGTCTACACACACTCTAGAAGAAAACTGCAGCGAGCAGAGAAGCGTTCATCTTTTCTCTATTTCGTTGTCCTTTTTGTTTTCCTGTACTTTTACACAAAAACACTCACACCAGCCTTATCTTTCTCTTACACACACACACACACACACACACACACACACACACACACACACACACACACACACACACACACACACACACACACACACACACACACACACACACACACACACACACACACACCGGCTAATGAATAATGGCTGAAGTAAGGGGTGTCGAGGTTATTCATTTACAAAGCGCTTCCTGTGCTTTCATCTCCCTGTAGGCGCATCACTCTCACACTGAATGAATCCCAACAGAGACAGAAAGGTAGAGATGGAGAATTTAATATGCTTAATATATTGTACGCTGCTTATGAGTCAAATTAGGGGCACGCACGCACGCACGCACGCACGCACACACGCACGCACTCACTCTCTCTCTCTCTCTCTTGGCACAGCTCTGAAAATCTTCTTTAGTTTCTCCCAATGCACACTGCTACCCAAAGACCCCAGAACATAATGTAGACAGGATCCAAAATGACTGTGCACATATCTACAGTCCAATGTGTGTGTCGGAATCGCCCGAGATTTTTTAAAACTTGACCTCACTGTATAAAATGACCTGTTGTGACCTCTAGGATAATCACAGCCTCATGAAACTTTACAGCCACAAACTATAGACCTAGAGCATTCAGAGGATGGATGGCTTTCCTAGCTAGATTGACAATAAGGGGGTTTCTGAGCAGTTTCCAGAACAGAAGTGCTCGCCATCCAATCGCCGCAAAAATGAAATTCTTGCAGAAATGTACATTTTTTAAACCAAATCACATTATGGCTTTTTCTATGGTGTTCCTCTGGATCTTGGTGTCTTAATGTGGTATTTTGAAGGGTTTTGATCAATTCTCTAGTGGTAAAATTTTTTTAAATTTAGCACCAAATCTGTGTAACAAATGGTATCAACCCAAACACTGATGCAACAACTTATGAGACATAATAGAGCACGGGAATGGCCATCATATACTTCGATCATAATGTTTTAAACCCTTATACACTTTTAAAATTCATTTTAAATAATTAACTAATTCATATTTATTTCAGATTAATGACTAGAACAACTTGACACACAGTGCTGAGCTGCATCTCAAATTAATCTTCAGGTTCCCAGCTTTCAGATGATGTACACCACTTCTATGTGAGGGTTAATGTTGTTGTTGTTTAATGTTGTATTCGGTTGGTGATTTGATTGCCGAGTTTGTTTAATGGCAGAGGTTCATGAAGACATTTTGATGCCATCTGGTCTGGCAGATTCAATCTTTCTCAGCTATAGCATACAGGAAAAAAAAACAGATCTGTTAGTACGAGCATCAATAGCCACCGTGACTAAATAGAAAAAGAAAAAAGCTGACAGTCTGATGAACAAGTGACCTCTGGGAAGCACAAAAGCACCGCAGCAGTTAGAACTCCGCACCAAGATAACTGCGGATAAACAAAGTATTTAAAGGATTACTTGAGTAAATGATGCAGCACGGAAGTTTGCATATAGAGGACGGGGGAACAAAGAGCTTGTTAGCAGAGAGCGGAGTCAGGGGTCATAACTTCCACATCTATTATAGAGTTATATGAAAGCATTGAAGGATGATCTGAGCCAGCGGAGGGTAAAACAATCTCTGCATCTCCACTAAAGACACAAATAAAGACAAATAAAATTGTCAGGACACTAAATACTGACCTTCAGATGATTTGGATCACTGTGCTCTTTAATACATAGCTGTACCGATAAGACACATGAAAATTAATGTTTCTGTCGGAGGAGACCAGACGTGCCCTTCCCCTTTCAGTCCCATTGTTTTCTAAAGATACAACGCTGAGAAAACGCTCAACTCATTTGCCTTCCTTGTCTCTAACTCTGCTGGTGCCACACACACACACACACACACACACACACACACACACACACACACACACACACACACACACACACACACACACACACACACACACACACACACGCGCACACACCTTTTCCCTCCCCTGCTACCGTGCCTGCTGTGCCAATGTGTTGCTGTTCTAATTAAAGGCAAATTTCCATCGGGGCACGGCGGCTGAGGTCATAACATCATCTGAGTGACAATAGAAATCAGGCGGTGTTGTAGCTCCAATCAGTGTGTCGTGAAAAATTGCGCCACCGTTCCCCACAGAAACACAAACACCCTATTAATACAACGCCTTTGAGTGAGTTGGAGGGGGGTATTGTTTACATCTAAATAAGGTGTTTATAAGTTCATATCATTAATTTTATGAATATGAATGTCTGTATGGGTGTTTCTATTGTGTGTGTGTACTTATGTGTGTGCCAAGAGTTGCTGTTCTCAACGTATCAAATCGTATGATATCCTCATTTTTCATGTGTTTTCCTACGAACGTCCAGCAACATGTGACACACGTGTAATTTTCCACTTGTGGCAACAAAACAACTTAGCTAGGTATAAGAAAAGATCGTGGTTTGAGTTACAATAACACCAACTTAAGTACAAAAGTTAGACAAATAAATAAACGTTGGTTTCACATAGGGTACGAACGCCGGTCTCCTGGGTGAAAGTCAGGTGTTTTTTGACCCGCCCATCCACCCCGACCTCTTTCCTATGTGGCATTTGTCGCTGTTTATACTTCCTGGTTCACCATTACTGTACACATTTATTTTGTTGATATTATTCAAATTATAGTGCATTTCTTTTAATAGGTAGCCTATAGCTATGAACGGTTAATGAGAACAGCCTGCTGCTCTCATTAACATACTGCTCTATTAGAGCAAGATGTAACACATCTGTAACAGCTGCATGGGAACTAACAACAAATGTCTTTTCATAATACAGCCTCAGTAAACTGTCAGAAGGAATATCAAGTATGCACAAGTACATGTTGATCACAATTAAGAGAGACAGGAAACGGCTCCATGAGGACGGAAAAAATGTCCCCACTGAGCAAAAAAATGGAGCACTTGATCCTTCAGCAAAACACCACAATCTGAAAGGCCTCCACAGCAAATTTGTGTACTGTAAGTGAGTTTAATGTGGCATTTGACAAGTTTTTGGGGGTAAAGTACATCTGATCAGCCTGAATCATTAAGTGGGGCTGCACCAGTGACAAGCATGCCCTCCCTATTAATTTCAGATGCAGTGGATTTACCCTGTTTACTTAAAGATTAATTACACACACTGTTTGAGCCGGTCTCCGCCTGAAAATGTAGTAGATTTCTGTGACAGAACTTGTTAATTCACAGGTCCAATGTGAGGATTTTCCACCTGTTCCTAAAGCAGGAACATGTAGTATAGCTCGAGGCTGCTGTATATTAGCGGCTACTAGAATAACTCACCCAAATCTCTTCCTGTTGCTTTTATTTGTAAATGTTATATAAGCAAAATAGTGCACTTATAGTTGTGCCAATGAAGGAAGATGATGGACGAGTCGAAGCAGCAAAGAGTGCTATGAAGTGATACAACAATATATATAAAGTCCCTTCCATTACATTAAAACAATATACATAGACTGTATATAAGAAGTGGACGTAGTCACCGTGACGTCACCCATCGGTTTGTGGACTACCACTTTGAAGCCTTGAGTTCGGCATTTTGGCCGTCGCCAACTTGTTTTTTTGGAGCCAGAAGTGACAAGAGAGGATGGAGCTAAATGCTCAATAAGACATTTTGAGAACTAAAATGTCACAATTAACTTTCATAAGCTGAAAACACAATTTTTTCTTTTTACTTTTAGTTCATACCGCAGCTGCCCTTACAAAGTAGGCCTGCGCACTGTTGCATGCAGTATGCACACAATTAGGACACACTACTTCCTCATAGCATTGTGAACTTTGACCCTCTTGCTGATTTACGTATCTGCTGCGCAGAGGATTGTGGGTCAGCATAGCCAGAAAAGCACACTGGCTTGCATACTGCTAAATACGACAGGATGTAGTAGGACATCCTGCAATTTTTAGCATACTGCATTTGACATACTATGTATTGGGATATACTAAATATTTTTCCTCCATTATAAATAGTATGGTTGTATGGGTATTAGAACGCACAGAGTGAAAGGGTTAAAGTTGTAAGACGAAAACATGGACAACTCCCAGACCGAACAACGCAGTAGTAGTGACCTGTCAATCACAAGGTAGCCACGCCCTAAAGCATCCCGTGCTTTATGGTCTATTTGACTCTAAATGGGACCATCATTTACTAAATGAACATCATGCTGTATTGAAGAAGACTTGAAACTAGTGATTGAGACCATAAACTCATGTTTACAATGTTTACTGAGGTCATAAATCATGTGAGAAGTAGGCTCATTTTCTCATAGACTTCTATACAATCAGACTTCTTTTTGCAACCAGAGGAGTCGCCCCCTGCTGGCTGTTAGAAAGAATTCAAGTTTAAGGCACTTCCACATTGGCTTCACTTTACAGACCCGGGAGATAGCCCACTGCACTGTATTCAAAAACACATCAGCACTGTTCAACTCATATCACATGAGACATGACAGTTACCTGATGTTTCCACACATTGTTCAGCCTGTTTTAGATGTGATGTTCTGCTAACAAGCCAACATGTTGTACTGTGCTGCTTGTTATACAGAATTAAGCAACAAAGGGCTTCACAGCAGTCTTTACAGAACAGAATAACTGGGCTCAGTGTCTGTCCTTTGTCTCGTTCTGCCCATCTGTCTGACTAGCTTCTAAATGAATCCCTCTAAGACCCCTATTGTTCGTGGTCTGGCTGCTCCACGGTTTATGCTGTGGGATCGTAGTCATTTATAGCACTCCGGCTGTGCGTCACCCAAACTGGGACGATTTTCAGCAGAGCTGCTCGGAGAGATTAATCTGGAGGGGAGGAAAATAAAAAGGGAGAGGAGAAGTGAAGTGTCCCTCCAAGGACCCCAGCTGTGCACCTGTCTGCATCCTGAAGTGATTTATTTTGCGGAGGGATGATAATACAATTTTAATATAGGGCAAAAAGACTCTGCGGTACCATTTGACAACTCCTTGCTGAAAACACAGAGATAGTAGCAAGAGAGAAAACAACTGTATACAAAATTGAGATCAAGAAGTGGTGAAGATATCTGGGTTTTTATGGCTAAATAGTACTTTAGATAGCAAGCTTCTGTACCTTTAGTCACTTTATATTCTTGAAGCTGCCCTGTGGAATTTTAAATGCATTTCCTGCCTCATGAAACATTTTCAAAGCTGTCTTTTAAAATGTTTTAATTACACATGGTTTACATCCAGGTATCACTGTTGAGCCCCCTGGAGACGTGAAAGAAGGAGGGTGCCCACATGATGACCCAGCCTGTTCTCATTCCCAGGGCATCAAATACCGAGGCTTTGTCACAGTCATCCGGTATAAAACGCACCAGGCGTTCCATTAACTATAATGTAAACCCATCCGCGGTAACAGTAAATGCTCAGAGAAAGTGCGCAGAGAGTGTGGTGATGGAATTTAAAGAGCAAAAGTCACACAGCGGGTGGGCTAGAGGGGAGGTGGATGGGTCCAACAAACACAAGGCTTTCATCCAGGAGACTGCTGTTCATGTCCTGTGCGTCACTTTACAATCAGCTGTTCGTTTGTGTCTTGTGTTCACAACGATCAGTGTCATTTTCCGTGCACAAACGTAGTAGTTGCAAGCCCAACCATGTAGTTCTTTCCTCAACCTAACCATACTGGTTTTGTTGCCTAATCCTAAAGTGATGCCAAGGTTAACTGTAGTGATTTTGATGCCGAAAATAAAGTGACACCAAGGGGCGTGACAAAGCGGTGGTATGTGACAAGTTGGGATGAGAACGTGTTGGATGACCCCAATAACGCACTTACCCTCCCTTTCACCCCTCTAACCCCACTGCCCTTAAGAGTGACAACTTACCTTTCTACAGGGTACCATTAAGGTGCCTGCACATAAATGCCAAAGTCCTTCAATTCTGGTTGAGCTTTTGTATTTTACATTAATGGTTCCCAAATGTTTTCACATTAAGGACCCTTAAACTGACACAACTTAGACAAAGGACCCCCATTTGATAAGATTTTGTCCCAGGGTAAACCGTCTGATAGGATTTCTGCTTTTTAGATTTAGTTTTATTACAGAAAGTGTATAAAACCCATGACCAAAATACTCATACATTCTGTAATTGTGTTATATATGGATGGAATTATAGTGAAAATAAATTATTCCCCTCTTTGCTGGGGACGCCTGGGACCCCACTTTGAAAACCACTGGTCTACACAGCCCGCCTGCTGTAGCCTATATATCTTTTAAAGTAGCTGATGATGTACAGCACCTCATCATGTGGAGGACTCCACAGCGTGCTAACTCCTGGATGCCTGCCATGTGCAGACACAGCCCTGAAATAAGTTGTGTTTACAGGGCAAAGGAAAAAAATAAAAGGCTTTCCGTCACTACGACTTCCTTGTGTTGACACGGGGCCACCTCGATTCAACATCAAAGCATCCCGCTGAGACACTCTGCAAAGAGCCCTCCCAGCACTGAGTCAGCGTTTGTTCTGTTCGCTATATGTTAAAGTAAACTGCGCATCTGCACATCATAAAAAATCCTCCTATGATGCACACACATCTATGCACGTTCTCCTGCATCAGCAGCATTCTGTAAATATGGGTGCACGTGTGCAGACTCTCATTTATGACACACAAACACACACATGCACACCTACTAAGCTGAGTTCCTCTCTCTGAAAAAGACGGCTACTCGTCTCTTGAATAAGTTCAGAGGACAAACTGGTGAATGTTTAAAGGAAAAGATAAAAAAAAAAAACACATCAAACTGCATTTTGTCGTATAAGACAAAGATAGTGCTACGAAAAGGTACAGAGTAGTGACCCAGTTCCAGTGTTTAGCTTAGTGTACTGTAGTTTTTATACACTAGAAGGCATAGAAAGTGTACTGTAGATATATAGTTAAAGCATCTACAATACACGTCTTCAACCTCCAAGGTCCATGAGACCTTAAACGGACAGGAGGAGCAGACGAAGAGGAGAAGGCGAAGGGCGTCGAGGGATAGACGAAGGACAATTCTGTGCTCAAGTGATTTTTCACACTTCGGCGGCTTTTGTCCTTCCCGTCATCGGGCTTCACTGCAGTTAAAAAGCTTTTCGCAGCTTGAGACGAAATACAGTGTGTTTGTGTGTGTGTGTGTGTGTGTGTGTGTCAGTGTCAGAGAGAAAAGAGTAGAACTATTTTCATTGCTGTACAGATCAGTATGTATCCATAGTATGGCATGCCGCTTTAACATTTAAAAGCGAGACAGGATATTCATTAGGGATATCTGTCATTTTGCCTAGTCACTAATTCAAGATATCCCTAATTCTATTTTGACAAGGCAAAACTGTAATTTTAGATATCCGTAATTACATTTTGACTAGTTTGATTCAAACTACATTTGCCATTCATGTGTATGGAGGAGTTTGACATACACACAGTCTCCCTCGCTCTTCCCTCACTCCCTCAGTCAATCAACAGCCCGTACGCAGGTGATTGGGTTTCATCTCCATCAGTCTGATTGTCTCTGTGATTTGCTTTAAGTGGACATTCAGCTTCTGTAACATCTGTGTTTACCTCGCTCACTGAAAGCGGACGGATCAGCCGCTTTCCGCCTGACTGAAAGCTCTCTTCAAAGGAGGAAAAATCACTACAGAGCCCACAGCTGACGGACAGATGAAGCTGCAGGGTGACACATGCTGACTGTGGGGGGAGATTACATGGTTGAAGCAACAGCTTTTAGTGAGCTTTTAACTGTTATACAAAGCACAACATCTTGACATGTTGATACGATTCTGCAGGGGGCTGATAAGGGTTGCAGGGTTAGATCCAGTGTTGGAACGTAACAAATACATTGATTTAAAGCTGCAGTAGGTAGAAATGGAGCATATATGATACAAAAAATTGTGACAGGTCCAAAATGTGAATGTTTTGTTTCTCCGTGGAAGATATATGACGTTTGTAATGTTGTAAAATTACTTCATTACTCTACCACGAAAGATTCATCACTTGACATGATTGTCTGTCTGAGTCTCACGCAGGTTGTGCAACAAACGAAATCAGCCATTCTGCATAATAAGTACGTTTACTTTTAGTATTTTAAATATATTTTAACGCTAATACTTTTATACTTTTACTTAAGTAAGAGTTTGCAGGACTTTCACGTGTAACAGCATGTTTTTACACTGCAGTATTGCTACATTTACTTGAGTAAAAGATCTGAATACTTCTTCCACTACTGGTTAGATCAGTACCAATACCTTCTCTGTTACTAAAGCGGGTGATTCAATTTCTGGAATATAAAATGCTCTCAATTCCACCCACTTGAATTTCCACCTGATCACTAATAGTGGGCCGAGCTATCTGTGAGGGGGTCAGAGTAAAAAGCCTCTGAAGTCATAAAAGCAAAGCAGCATGTTTACATCGTGATGTAGGCTATTGTATCTTTATCAGCTGGGTCTCTGCTCTGCTTATCTTGTCATCTAGGCTTTTTTCTTATCACTGCGACTGCGACAGTATCAGTGTGACAATGACACTTTATTGTTTGCATCGACTTTAGGTCACCAGGATGGTGAGAATGGTCTAATAGATTACTGGAGATCGTAGATTTATTTCATACCCCTTTAAGTGGATAGTTTTGTCTTGTTTGCTCACTTCATTAGGAGATTGAACTCCTTCCTTAAACCAACTCTCTCTTTTATTTGTATAGCAGTTGAAAGGTTAATCTCTTACTGTGATACAGAGACATACACACCTTCACTTTATCTTACTTAGAACTGCAATTAATGTGGTTATATTTATAGTATGAATCTTAAATCCTTGAGCCCCGCAATCCCGACTGACTTTACTGTCTTTCAGAGGCTCTAGTAGGTTCAGTTTTAGGGCTAGTGAAGACAGACTGTTTATGAAACTACAAAACATAAGGAATTCATTGGTACCAACCATGTAATGCTACCATGTCCGGAGAGGAAGCAAAATAACGATCCAAAATTGGGCTAAATTTTGGCGAGGAAAAACTGGTATGGCCATTTTCAAAAGGGTCCCTTGACCTCTGACCTCAAGATATGTGAAAGAAAATGGGTTCTTTGGATACCCACGAGTCTCCCCTTTACAGACATGCCCACTTTATGATAATCACATGCAGTTTTTTATATGCAGTATAAATGTGTTAATTTCCATTTTCTAAAATGGTATGTTTGAATATTTCTGCATACTGGGATCCCCAAACAGTCTTGGAATTACATAAATTGGGTATGACTGTAAAGTTGAGGCTCTTGTGGACGCAATGAGCCCAACTGTATTCATGAGTGATGATGTTAGTCCCCATAGTAGCCATTTCATTGAGATAATTTTTTAAAATTTGACCTCACTGTATAAAATGACCTGTTGTGACCTCTAGGATAATCACAGCCTCATGAAACTTTACAGCCACAAACTAGAAACCTAAAGCATTCAGACGATGGATGGCTTTTCCAAATTAATCTTCAGATTCCCAGCTTCCAGATGATGTACATCACTTCTATGTGACATCTACTGTTGACTTGCTATCTTCCCCTAAAGACCCCCTGTACTCCCTTAAAAAAAGACAAAAACGGGTCAATTGTGGGTCTCAGAGGGTTAAAGGTTATATTGATAACTTTTTTATATCAACGAATAATTTTTAAGAAGTACATCCACTGAGCCTAAAAAATGTATGATTGAAAATTAATCATTTAAAACATTTTGGTCCAAAGTGAATGTTTTGTTTGACGACGTTGGTATCACGTGGTATCTCTGTGTCGCCAGCGATCAAGTTGCCAGTTAGTGTGGAAAAAACTGATAAATGGCTGAGTTTGACGGTAAACTGCCGCCTTCTCACATTCGCACTTATACATTCAACTCTGGTGAACTTTCAGGCGAACGTCACCTCGGCAGATGATGGCCACTCGCATGCATTCTGGCTCAGCGTGCTTTAAGACTTCCTCTGTGCTGCAGTGTTTTCCTGAATCCTGCATCTGTTTACCGTCATTCTCCTTTAACTGCAATGTCTGCTCCACTGTGACATTGTTATTCCAGCCTTGGCCACCATGGTCACAAATCCATAGATGAAAGGGGGACAATAAAAAATAAATTATTTCCGTGTGAATGAAGGACAATCTGACAATTGCGTGGAATAAGAGAAGCACTGGCGGCCTTGAGGGAGACCTGAGAGCACCATCACCAACAGTTGAGGGCTCCTATGAGGACAGATCTGCGTTTAATGGAGCAGTAAGAAAGAAAACCCATACTCTTGCAGGGTTTTCTTGCGTGAGTATGAATTGTACTTTATTGTACAGTTGCAGGAGAGAGGGGAAAGGAATACAGTATGACAGTGTTCATTGTTTAGGCCCTTCATTAATACGTGCTTTTTTCCTTTATAAGGATGATATTTAAGTTGCAGCTGCCAGTTTTATTTTAAAATATACTTTCAATGGATGTTCAAAATATGGCAGCTATTCACTCCATCTGTTAGTATAAAAATATTGATTTATGAAGCTTTAAATATTACGGCTGATATTTCTTTAGTCAGTAAATTCTGGGTTTTAGGCAGAACATGCTGCAACACACAAACCTGAGGCCCGGTCATTGAACCAAGCCTTGCCCTCGTTTCACCTTTCCATTAACAGTTGCAATGATAAAGAAGTCCTCATACTGTATGGCTTTGGCTGTCTTAAAAATTGCTTCTGGAAATTAATACTTAGCGTAGTGCTTGCAGAGATCTCTTTATATGACAATGACCTTGAAATCCCCTCTGATTAAGCCATCTTATTTAAGTACTGTACCACATCCTGTGTGCCAAAACCTTTCAGTTGCTCCTCTCTTTGGATGAATGACATCTTGTGAGGGCAGCAAGGTGCAAATACGCCTGGAGGCCTGTAGCGTAGCTGTTAGCTGCACTGTGCCGCTGTGCCACAGGGAGCTTCTTTTGAAGTGCCAGGTGGATGCCTCGATCTCAGTGACTCAGTTCTGTTTCCACAGCTGCTGGAGCAGGGAAACCTTTGCCGTAGCTGCCGGCCAACAAGATCACCTTACCTGGAGCAGCAGAGGAGAGACAGGAGGTGGGCATTCTGCTGCTAACATTTGTGATGGGTGCCACTCTGATTTCTGCGTTACTCAGTGAAAATCATCTCTACAGCTGCCAGAGCATTTCACCATTTTTACCCATGTGTGTGACCATCACATGTTCTCTGTCAGTCCAATTCTGAATTTGAGATCACCGACACATTCTCGCTCCCACCTCGTCGGCAGTGCCCTCGGCATCGGAGACCGACACACAGGATACCCCTGGTGCATTACTTTTGGACAGACCAGGGACGGCGTGTCAATATACGCTCGTTACGTGCAATGTGTCCTTTCAAAATAAATTTCACAAGAAGTTAGGTCTAGGCAACATAACCATTAAATTAGGTAAAGGAAACGGTTGTGGTTGACGTTAAGCTTAGCGGTGTTGAATAAACAGGCAAAACTACAATAACTTCCTGTTGTTTCCAGGACAACCAGTCCCTTTCACCTCACGTCCCTCCCTCCGCTATACAAGTTCAGTCCATTCACACTAAAGTAACAACACGTGTTCCTGGTAAGGTAATAAATAAGCTACCAAATGTAAAGTTTTCAGCCATGTTTTGATTGACAAACAAAATGAACATCTGTTGCTGAGTTAGAAATTAATATTCAGTGTAAATAAAGGAGTTTGTTACTTTTCCGTCATGATTTGAAAATGGTATTCGGGGGACATAATCCTACTGCAGGAGAAGTTAGCGTATCAACCAAGGTAATGAAATTCTTACAAAATTGACAAAGAATCGACAAAGTAAATACACTCAGAGTACAGCATCAAAAGAAATTTAACTTAAAGCGGTGAGATCTTTTCTGTGTGTTTGTCCGGGGGGAGCGACAGTCCTCAGGCAAATGAGAAAACGAGGAGACAGTGCCAAGCATGTAAAAGACTGTGTAGTCAGTCAGAAAACTTGAGCAGAGAGAAAATACACATTGGGATTACAGCCAGCACTCTGAAAAGATCAACCAGGTGCACATGAAGGGAATCAGGAGTTCAATGTTTCTGGCGTCAGCTCCGCAGAATTCAGATTATTCTCTGTTTCTTTCTGAGAAATCTCCAGGGACCGCAAAGGGCTGGGAGCGAAGCATAGTGAATGTTAAGGATAATGTGACAGAAAACGAGTTGTCTCGGGTGGTTGGCTTTGTCTCTTAGGGAGGGACGACGTTCCAATATTGTTTTTTCTACAACACCGGTCTGAAACCCAAATTCTGCAAACAGAAGACAACTTTCCTCTATCTCTTACGAGCTATAAATATCATGGTGCGGTGAGTCATTTTGTGGAAACCAGCTCTGCAAATTTGAACTGAATGTCTCATAATCATTTCTGTATGCAAATATGTTAAACAACAAGACAGAAAATGGGCCCTTTTGTTCCCTCAATAAAGCCTGTCAGGCAGCTGCCTACAAGGCTGTCAATCACAAATGGGTCGTTTTCTGCAAACAGCCGGCGATAACTGCACTACATTATAGGAAAAGGCATTACCTCAAAAACGTCTTTTTGATTCAATACTTTTTGTTTCTCCAATAACATGAATAATGATGCATGTGCTCACGTGTTAAACAGCTTTCACAGCTACCGCCCCAGGCAAATTACGTCCAATCCCGTCCATCCATTGACTTTGTATATGCACCCACCGCTTCAATTTACTTTGCCTTCTATCTGAACGTACAGTTTGACTTTTTTCTAGGGCTGTCAAAGTTAATGTGATAATAACACGTTCTTTAACGTAAGAGGTTGTACCGGGCTCAGTTTTAAAGCAAGAGTGAAGATACTGGCATCATATGAAACTAGAAAAACTAAAGAATCCATTGAAACCAACCATCCTAGCTCTCCGCAAGGGAGGCTAAATAACGCTCCAAACTTACGTTACATTTTGGCAATGTAAAACTGTAATTTTCAAAGGGGTCCCTTGACCTCTGACCTCAATATATGTGAATGAAAATGGGTTCTATGGGGACCCATGAGTCTCCCCTTTACAGACATGCCCACTTTATGATAATCACATGCAGTTTGGGGCAAGTCATAGTCAAGTCAGCACACTGACACACTGACAGCTGCTATACCTGTTGGGCTGCAGTTTGCCAAGTTATGATTTGAGCATATTGTTTTATGCTAAATGCAGTACCTGTGAGGGTTTCTGGACAATATTTGTCATTGGTTTGTGTTGTTAATTGATTTCCAGTGATAAATATAGACATACATTTGCATAAAGCAAGCATATTTGTCTACTCCCATGGTAAGAGTATTAAATACTTGACAACGTGCGATACATTTGTGATTAAATATTCGATTCGATTGACAGCCCTACTTTTTTCAGATTATGTTTACTGGAATTATCTCACTACTCCATGTCAGCCTGATAGCAAACACACTTGTGGTGAAAAGTGAGATTTTTTCTGTGATAGCAGTGGAATTAATGATCAGAACAATTAGCATTTATGAGCACTGTTACTTTGAGAACAATGCAGTGGGGGCAACACCGAGGAAACCCAGCCAGGAGTTCAAAACTGTAGTGCTGGAGTTGAAGAACAGCACTGTGTGTGTCCTTCAGTCAGTTTGTTGTCCTCCGAGGCGTCTGTCAGCTTTATGGGCCGGTGCAGACCCTGGCCGTCCCATCCAGGGCCATTCAACAGAAGTATGTGTGAGGAGTCTGACAGTGGAAGGTCTTCTCACAAACATGGGAGTGGAGCGTTGACAGTGTCAAAGCCATTCACTAAGATGGATGCTTTCTCTACTCTGAGAGAGGATCAGGGCTGGGAATAGACTTTTGGGGCCCATGAGCAGGATTTGATTTGGGGCCCCCCTCATTGCAACGTGTTACCACTTCACATGGCACTACAAATATAAGTTAAGAACACATAATGTAAAAATAAGCATGTTAAGTTAGACCAATTTGCAGAAATCTATCTTAGTAGTGACTGCAGTAAATACAGTCTGGGCCCTATTTAAACGCTCTATACCGCATGGTCTAAAGTGCATGGCCAGAGTGCATTTAGGGTGTGTCCAACTCCACTTTTGCTGGTTGAACAGCGCATAATCTGGGTGCAAAGAGAGGTGCAAGGGGCAAAGAGGTTATATTTAATCTTACGCAATCTTTTCTAGGGAGCCTCCAGAGACCGGGGGGCCCTAAGCAGCTGCTTATATCGCTTAATGGGAGAGGATGCCGCAGAGTCCAGGGTTAACAGAAGCATCTGCTTGGAAATGGAAACACAGCTTTGTGTCTGTGTCACTGTTTGATACCCTTTATCCCAAATCGACACAGTGACCAAAGCCTGCTGAGCCCAGAGATTGCCAACTGAAACCTTGAGAAAAGGAGTTTAAAAGGAGCAAAGGATTTTGTGTAGCAGTACAGAGACACGAGATACCAGCGAGATATCACAAAGAGCTTTCTTGCCCTCACAGCTATACTGCTCTCGTCACCACTAGCAAAGGCTTTCACACCCACAAAACCTTTAAAACTTCTTTGGGATGTGGAACACTGAACAGAGGGTAAAATCGGATGTGTGCTGACAAAGGTTGGAGCAAACGGATGGATGATGTTGACGCAGAGGATCTGAACCTGCAGGTCCGGCTGCTGTTATAGGAATTCCCCTCTGATGTCTCCACACTCTGTGAGATGCTGGATAAAGCCTGCAGGGACATATCGTAGATCTGAGTATTGTTCTCTGACTGTTTCAGTGTTTGTGGAACTGTAAAGAATCTGAACTTGTTTTCAGGTAACTCTGTGGGGGGTTCAGACTATCAACACACACACAGCAATTACAGAGAGAACAGAACAGATAAAAAAGATAGTTCATACTGCGAAAACTAGCGACTGTTTTATGGTTTATGGGCAGGATGAAGGAAGGCTTATGAGAGGGAGCAATATCAATATTCTCATTTCTTGTTTTCTGGTTGTTTGTGGATTTTACGTTGGTTATAGGTATTGCAGGTGGGAAGGCTGATAGATGGGTCAAACAAATACAGGACTTTCACTCATGGGACCGGCGTCTGTGTCCCATGTGAAACCAAAAGTTGTGTTATTAGGCTTGTTTGAGATGAACTGCGCCTCGCCTGGAAAGTAGAGGAGATCAGGCGGCAGCAGCAGGGGGCGGTGACAAGAAGCTGCGGTCAAGTCGGACAGTTTCCAGCCGTTTCCAGCAGCCTTCAAAGAATTTACAGGAAGTCACAGGAAAAATGACATCCTGTTAGATCTGATCTGTACCTGTAGTTTGCACAACATTTTGGGATTGATTTATATTTATTTGTAATTATATGAGGAAATCTGGAAATCTGGTATTGGATTCTATCCTTTATTATTTTTATGTCCGCTTTATAAAGCACTTTGTAATGAGCACTCTTTTTGATAAGTGTTATATAAATAACCCTCATTATTATTATTGTTATTATTATCAACCACACAAGATATGTTTGTTAACAGATGAAACCTTCATTGCACAACATGAGACTAACAACCTACAATCTAGTGTTTAATATTATCATTACACAGAAAGTTCAGACTTTCTACAACACGTGGTGTTTGTTGTCAAAACTAAGAGACAATCAGCTCTTTGATCAGGCGATAGCCAGACTTTACCCATAATGCCCTGGGTCTTGCAGTAGGTGGAGAGCAATAGCGGTGCCTGACTCTAAAAACTGTGGATCAACTGGCTATCGGACACAAATTTAACCGGCATGCATGCATCTCGAATGAGTCTATTTTTACTGATGCCATTATATCACATGACGCTCTGTCCGCAGCTTAAGTTACGTAACAAGCGTACTTTTTTAAGCCAAACCATGATGTTTTCTCTAACCCTAACCAAGTGGTTTTGGTGCCTCAATCTAACCACCACCGTTTCACTACGTTAACCGTGTGTTGCAACGTTAACCGCAACCGTTTTACAACGTTAACCACACATAAACCTTGTGCAACAAGATACTAGACAAGGGGTCGCTGCACAAGAGGGAAAATTTGACGAGTAGGGATGACATCACGTTGGTTTTCTCACTTTCTCATATCATTTGAAGTTTAATAAAACAGAAATTGAGTAAAATGAATACTGCTCATGAAGTTTATGTTATCCTCAATGTGAATAAATGCAAATACAAGTGCGCAGTTAGCAAACAGTTATCATAGAATTAAAAAATATATTGTATCATAATAGTATTATTATAGAAATGTTCTTAATCTATGTGTAATATACAGTTTGCAGGTACAGACTACGGGTATGTGAAAAAGCATAAGATGATGAAGTATGACCTGAGCTTATGTGTTGTGGCATTATTCTCCACCATCTGCGTTGTTTGCTTATGGTCACATTGTACACCTTTATATTCAGTGTTGACATTTATTACAGACATTTTTAATGAAGAAAATGCAAATTCAGAGCAACCAGCTGTCCTGCGTTGCACCGATGGACTACGGGGAATATACTGTAAAAGTATATAGCCTGAGGCTTTAAAACATAAACTAGCTAATTAAACACTGTTAATATCACCTATGAGTTTCATTAATGCTCGTATCAATTACAATAATTCAGTGCCTGAAGCATGAGGCAGGGTCACCTCAAAATAACATTAACTGTCAGCTTTGATTAAATGGAAATTAACTGTTGTGATTAGCTCGGGGCCAGCTTTTAGACCTCAAAAAGCCCAAAACTTGAATCAATAAAAATGTGACCTTCACACCAACACCGGTGGGGTTGAAAAGATGATCTATTGAACTACAAACACTGGCTATAGTTATTAAAAGTTGTTTGTTTTACAAGTTTGAAAAGCCAGAATAATCATGACGAAGAACGTTAAAGGTCCAGTGTGTAGGATCTAGCTGCGAGGTTGCAGATTGCAACCAACTGAAACTTCTACCGTGTGCCAACCATGTGATAACTGCGTGGCCAACACAAAAACGTGAAAAGGCGAATGGCTCTCTCTAGAGTCAGTGTTTGGTTTGTCTGTTCTTGGCTGCTGTAGAAACATGACGGCCGGCTCACTATGTAGATATAAACTGCTCCTTCTAAGCTAACGAAAACATGATGATTCTTATTTTCAGGTGACTATACACTAAAGAAAACATAGTTATGTATGCTATATTCCATTCCCTCTAAACGCCACATACTGTTCTTTTAAGTTTTGCTCATTGAAAAATGGGAATTGGAGTATCGGCGTGGAATGGTGTCTGCCACAGTATCTTTATCGATGCAACCATTGGGAGGCGTCAACATTTGAACTTTTCAAATTTTGCACATTGTGGTTTTAAAGGAAAATTTAAACAAAGCTCAAAAAGTCAAATCATGCTAAATTTGTTCTTTTAAAAAGGTGAATTTAAAAATCGTCATAGTTTTATCTAATTTTATTGCCGTTTGTGCCTTTTGAAGAACACCACCTGAAGGTTTCACTTAAACCAGTTTTTTATTATCCGGGTAGTTTATCACTCGGCAGTCGAGCCATTTTGGCTTCATGCGCCACTGAACAACTCTCATAGGAATGAATGGGCGCACGCCTCCAACGCTCTATGGACGGTCACTACAAGAGGTCACATCTGAATAATTGACCAAGCTGTTGTTTTCTAGTGAGGACAGTTTCATTTGGTAGTTAAAAGTCACTCCAAACAAATCACTGGGGAACTTTTATGGATGTTGATATGAACAATTCTGACACTTCAGTTACACTTATACTGGTTCCCTACTTACAAAAATCTTCGGAGTTATCTCCTTTTGCAACTTATCAAATAAGTTTTGCGTGATCCAATTGATGGGTGACAGAGAAGTTTTTAACCATTTGCTGTTTTTATAAAAAACAGCTCGAGAACAGAAAAGCCGAACGAAATCTTACTGCTGTTTAATGTTTCTGTCAGCCAGGAGAAGGATCGACTCTCGGGACAAAATTAATAGTAATAAAAGACTTAAATGTGAGTTTTAACAGAACAAAAGTGAAGCTTGGAAAAGCAGAAACTGTAAAAAACAGATTGGATTGCAGGAAAGCACGAGTCCCCCAATTATCCCTTCATACTGTTTTCTAAAATGTTATTATTCTCCTACATATACTTAAATGCTCTAGAGACTATAACTCTGTATGGTAAGTACATTTATTTGGCATCATTCATATATTGGCTCGCTGTGTCTCTGGTGGTAGTTTCTTGCCTCTAAGCAATCTCCTTGTATCCATCTGTACTGTCATGTAGAGCTGTATAGCTGGGCTATTTGTGTCCCATCCTGTCAACACAATCTTCAACGTCCATCACACATCTCCCGAGGTTTACATAACCATGCTTTTATCTTAGAGTTAACTTTAAAGTGTATGTGGAGGGTGGATATGTACATCATTTCTGATATATAGACCACGGCAAACCAAGGCCACTAAGTGTCTGTGTGATTTTCCAGTCTCACTGTATCTACCCTCTCCGACACAATCCACCATTTTTCTGTCCATGTTGCTTTGGGCTGATCAAAGCTCCTTTTCTGCTGTGGAGAGGTCCCCAGGGTCTACTCATGAATAATACCCCCCCACACACACAATCACACACCCTCTGATTCATAACAATCCCAGCTATAATTAAATCCCACGTCTATTTTTTTGAGCACATGAAAACACGTCTTGCTGCAGTGTTTCATAAACCAGAGAGGTCACTACTCAAAATATGTCACGATCATGCTTTGAGCTTGCATGTATGTTGTACTTGAGGACGGTTGGTAGCGTGAGTGGGAAGAATGGAGTTGATTTTCCAGAATTTAACAGCCACAAACAGGAGAAACATAAATTATTTAATTATGTTTATCACTTTGGGTCCTCTGCAGACAATTAATGAGAAAAACAAACAAACTTCGGTACACTACACACTGGCATTTTCATAGAGACGGAAAAACAGACCAACCAGTTTGCTGTCTTTCAAGACCTTTTATACCCCGTCACCTGCTGTCTGTGGCCAATCAGGGAGGAGCTCTGGAATTAGTGCCACTTTAACCCAGGTGCCATCAATCTCCCCTCATTTGGAGCCAGGTTGTAGTTAAATGTACTTTGACAAAATATATTAGTCAAATGTACTCTCTCAAGAGGCATTAGCAAAAGATAAATATTGTTAATGAAATAGAGAAACAAGTAAATATTCCCTTCTTTGGAACTGACTAGGAAAAATTACCCACAAAGACATTTTAAAGGGGAAAGAACTCCTTCTTAATGAACACAAGTTTTCCTTATATATGTCATTTAATAAATGACAGGCTTTAGCATAGCCTGTATACCTTTATTCCAGTCAGATTGCCTCAAAGAGACCTTTTCCATGACAAATATTTTTTTCAGATTATTATTCAGTTCAATTATTCAGTTCAAAATACACCTGTTTTTGATTAAAAAAAGTTATTCTTATAAAACGGTCACTACATAGTGACAGTAGTACTGTACATGAGACAGGTAATCTGAAAAAATAACGTGCCTCTGGGTCCTCTGGTGCTCCGTCTTTGAGCAGCTGTCAATCACTCGTAAACTCCGATCAAACGGTCAAACTAGGCAGCGCTGATCAAATATGAATCAGTATTCTGTTACTGTAATGCCTATTTCTCACCTCAAATGTTTTCAGAAACATCTTGTAGTGTACTGCTTAGCTCTAAAATGAGAAAGTTTGTGACCTGGTTTCCAGTTGGAAATACCAAGCACCGCCCACCAGATGGATCACAACTTTAGTTTTCACATGACGGCTCCCAGTAGGTAATTTCCTCTTTCTGTCTTCCTTTATTGCTAACTTGCTGTGTTGCTTGTTTGCTTTCTTGTTAATGTGATCTGGTCAGTGTGTGAAGTGACAGGTGTTCAAGGTTTATTCAAAGATCACACAGGAAGCGTTCGATGAATGTTAAAAGACGCTCTCACTTCCATCCTTTTCAAAAGGTATCCTCTCCATCTCCTTAGCCCTCCTGCTGAGCACCCTCACTGGGCAGAGGGATGCTCTCGGCTAGCCTCTCTAAAGGATCCCAGCTCTTTCTCTGCCTTTCATCATGCTTTCTCTCTGTCTTTCTTTGTTTTAAAGCAATTATTCTCTCGCTTTAAAACCAGATGAGAGGAAAGAGACAATTAGCAAATGATTCTTCTTAAAATCGTCGCTGGTGATCTGATTCGACCCTGCGTTTTATTTTGAAATGTGTTTGTTTTGATGCTTGTCAACCCAGGAGGGCACATTTAACAAGTGTCAGGCATCCCTTTCCTCAGATTGTGTTGCTACAATGATTTATTAGAAACATTAGCTGCCGAGACGGCTCGTACAAGGAAAAGCTTCGTGTGGCGTTTATTGCTTTTGGACTGTTGCTCAGTGGCACAATGGGGGGGGGGGAAACCCACCTTCAACAGTATTTAAAGGGACTGTTTCTAACTTTTTAAGCGTATAAATGTACCGGGTCGGGACACATGCGCGCTCGCATATGTCCGTTCACGTGTGGCCGCTGCCTCTCCTCCTCTGCCTGCTTGCCTTCACTCAGACAGA
>CAKALG010030903.1:0-14537 GCA_916700815.1 Helicolenus hilgendorfi | reverse complement strand
ATAATATATACTGTATGTAATCATATGTCAGCCATTTTTCTGTATAGTGAGTACTTTTACTTTTGATACTTCAAGTACAATTAGCTGATAATAGTTCTGAATACTTCTTCCACCACCACTGTAATTATTGCAGGATTCATTAAGTCATCTCAGCACATTGCAGCCGGAACGTACCGACTCGTTCACTCAGTGTCATAACAAACCACAAACATTACTCAACACTTACACTCTGTACTTTCCCTCTGATGATCATTAATTACAGTACAATTAGAATTGAATGTAATTCCCCACCCATGTAAACACACATGACCATTAGAAAAACAATAGGCCCTTTTCACAGCATGGCAAACAGTAATGTGTAGTTAATAACATGAATTAATATGGCCCTGTTTCATTTATGTTGGTCAGAGCCCTGATATTGTGTACGCTGACTCACTGGAATGGCTGTGACACACTAAATGGAACAGGACCATGATCATCATATAATAAATGTCAAAATGGCTGCTGTGAAAAGGGCCTATCACACTGATTTATTCAAGTTAATTTCACTTCCTCTCTCAACACTTGCAGTCAGCCGTAAATTAATGAAAATGTTTTAAAAAGCTTATAAAACTTTAAAGCTGTTTAAACTTTTAACACGTCATCTGTCCACAGCCAATTACAGCGCAGAGCTCGACAGCCGAACCTTGTAGTCTGACCTTTTTTCTCCGACCTCCTTTCTCTTCCTAACAATGAAATCTGAAGGTACTGAACATGTGCTTTTCAGCTTTAATTTAAAAGATAAACTATTTTTAGACATTTCCTTTCAACAGACGACTGCACGGTGTATTTTTTTACTTGTAGTTTTGCCCAAAGAGAAATACCTGCAGCATTATCAGATTTCCATTCTGTGACAGTTCAATCAACACTTCCCAAGATCATCACATGCTTTTGTCTTAGTTCTCTAGTTTCAGGAGATATTTGTTCATGTTAACACATTTCTGTGAAGTAGACCTTGTAATGCAAACAGTTTGACACTTTTATGACTTCCAATTTCCAAACACAGGTCTCCTTTTGAAGCCTTCATTTGTGATTCTTCTCAATTTCCAAACTCCTGCATTTGACCAGTGAATTTTTTTAAAGGATTTCATTACAGATATGACGCCTAATGATAGATTTGATATCAGAAACATTTTTATGAGATTGCACAAGACTCTTAGGATCCAAGAAAGACCATAACAAGAGTGTGGTTTGTGCAATTGTTTGTACTTTGTGTTGACAAAAGGATTTAAATATGCATACATTATAAGCTAAATATTATGTGCTAATATACATATGTGCTAATTTAACTGATGAAAATCTTAAAGGAACCCTGTTGAGTTTTTGGCCTGTAGTAGTGCTATTGAGCAGTTTTTTATGAGTGTGTCGCCATGCACGTGAACGCAATACAGATTCCCGCCACTGCTCACTATTCCACTGATGTACAGGTGGTTGTAATGCGTCACGAAACGCAGCAATGTGCCAGCAAAGAGAGGGAAGAAGAAGCAAGCTTGTACGCATGAATGTAAACAATGCAGGATTTAAAATACTTGCAAAAATATCTTTGCAAATGTTTTATTAGGAAAGAAATCCATGTATTCAACACATTTGTTCAACCTTAAACTTGCAGTAGGCAGAATATTTTTGGCATCATTGGGCAAAAATCCCATAATAACCTTTCAGCATATTGTAATTCAAGTGTTCTGAGAGAAAACTAGACTTCTGCTCCTCCTCATGGTTCTGATTTCAGGCTTTACAAAATCTAGACTTTGGCCAATCACAGGTCATTTCAGAGAGAGAGTGTTCCTATTGGCTGTTCATTCAACAGAGTCAGCTGTCAATCACTGAACACCGATCAAACGGTCAATGATCAAATATGAATCAATATTCTGTTACTGTAATGCCTATTTCTCGCCTCAAATGTTTTCAAAAACGTCTTGTAGTGTACTGTTTAGCTGCAAAATGAGAACGTTTGCTCAACAATGCCAACATTTTTTGTGGCGACTGGGTTGCTGTGGATCAGTCTCAGGCTTTCTCACTTTGTTCATTTCATATCTCAGACAACGCTCTAAATTTGATGGATTGTGGCATTTCAGCATTGTATTACTAATTACTAGGAGCCTTCAGAGGGTGCGCTGCATCATCTGCTCATTTGTTTGTCTGCATGTCAGATAGGATAACAGAACTGGAGCGTATTATTCCACAGCAGCACTCTTTGTAACTCACTGTGGATAAGACTGTCAGCTAAGTGATTAAAAGTAAACAGGGTGAGGCCAGTGTTTGGAGCTCCTCCACTGCTTCCTCACTGGCTGCTCTCCAGGATTCCCGACTCTGTTTTTGCATTTGTTCCAATATTTTCAGAGGTGTTCCTTTTTACAATCCTGAAAACCAGTTAATTATCTCTCCGGAGCCATTGTCTTATCTTGTTGACTGTACCAAGTCCGCGCAGCACAATGTGCGAGTGGAAGTTCACGTTTTAAATTTCCGAAGAGTATGGCGCCTCCTCCGGCTGACGCTGCGGTCCTGAGTGTGTGTGTGAGGTCAGTTGATCCTGTTGGAAAGGAAGGAGGTCGAGACACACACACACACACACACACACACACACACACACACACACACACACACACACACACACACACACACACACACACACACACAGACACACACACAAACTCAGTCCGACTGGGCTTCGTTATCCACACTGTGTAAGGGCAGCGAGTGTGTGAGAGATGAGGAATGAAGTGAGACAAAGAGTGACGAAGAAAGAGAGAGGTGGTAGACGACAGGGCAGAGGAAGTTAAAAACACACACACACACACGCACTCAAAACACACTCACACACACACACACACACTCAAAACACACATAGTCAAAACCTCTGTCCTGTTTCCTGTTTACAGCGATGTGATGGCTATTTTTGTCCACTAGATGCATGAAGTGAGGCCTTCAACTTTAACAATAGAACACGGTCTAAAGTTAAGAGAGCTCCCATTTAGACTGACAACACACCGAGACGGCCAAACACAACAATCATTTCTAATACATTTTCTAAAGTGAATTAAATCTTGATTTTATTTAATTTGTCCTCAAATTTCCCCCTTTGTCAAGTCATTGCAATTCGGTCATCTCCAACACTGTTTTGAATGCTTTGTTTTATGATTCCCAAAAAAACACATTCTCATCCCAAGTCGTCATATACCGTCCCTTGGCGTCACTTTATTGTTGTAAACATGAACAGCTGATTGCAACGTGATACACTGGACACGACCAGCGGCTTCCTGGATGAAAGCCTTGTTTGTTGGTGGACCCATCCACCTCCCCTCCCACCCGCCTGGTGTGTGTCATTTTGCTCTCCCTAATACGTCACCACACTCCTGGCACACTTTCTTGGAGCGTTTACTGTTGCCGTAGATGGGTTTACATATTTTTATTTATACTTTTTTTTTATCCGGTTTTATTTTGTTTTGTTTTATTAATATTTTATTAATATTTATTTTCATTTTATTTGTTATAACAAAAAAATAAAAAAATAACAACAACAACAACAACTAGAATGGCACTCGGAGGGGGTACACCTCCGTCAAGGTGTGTGACTTTAAAAACAGATCAAAGCTCACAGCTAGCGGTACCGTGAGCTGGTTATGGCTTATTATCAACACGGTATGTTTCCGTGTAACGTATTGGCGGATGCCTCTTTCATCCAGCAGCCTTGTTATGTCTGTATAACGTTACACTACGTTGTCTCTCATTAAGTCATCTACCACTTTTTTCTTTCTCACCGCGGACGGCCAGCAGCTCCCGCCGCACCTCGATGTCTCGCCACACATCCACACATGTATCTCTCTGCTCTCAGAAGGAGGAAGAAGGCGGGGCTATGCGCCATCAACGCGTCATCAGTTACACTGCGCATGTGTTACACCCCGTGGTCTTAATGTTCAGCCTGATCGGTATTCTTAAAAAAATTCCTGAATCCGGAATCCGAAAATTTCATTCAAATCCATCGCAAACTTTTGGAGTAATCCTGATAACAGAAGGACACACAGACAGACAGACAAACCAACCAATCAACCAACGCCAGTGAAAACAATACCTCCTTAATTTAACGTAAAGTCTGCCATTCAACAAATAAGGAGATAAAGTTTGCAATAATACATTTATATTTACTTATGTTTAAAAGAATAGTTTGACGTTTGGAAATACTCTTATTTGCTTTCTTGCCAAGAGTTCGATGAGTAGATGAGCACTCTTATGTCTGCTAGCCTGGCTCTGTCCGAAGGTCTCTAACGACAGACGACAACCCCGTCACAATGTCTGCCTCACTATTGCTCCTCAGTCTGCCTCTCTGTCCCTCTCTTCAGACACATTTCCACTATTCCCCAGGCCCCTTTGTTGCCATTTTCCATCCATCCACCAGATACCCTCAGACTTTCCCTACTCCCTCCATCACCTGACTGCTCCACACATTTACACACCTGCTCTCACTTCCCTCCTCTGCTCTGCTGTTGCCTGGCCTTCCTCACCTGCATCTCATTCTCTCTTCAGCCCTTTCTCTATATACCAGCTCAGTTCCTCTATGTGGTTTTCTGTTGCCTCTTACCCGCCTGCTTAATTTGGGCTCTTGCCACCTGTAAGGTGTATTTTTACCAATAAATCGCTGAAGCAATCCTGTTGCCTCTTCAACTGTCTGCATTTGGGTCTAATCCCTGTTCCTGTATCCACCCCACCGTGACAACCCCCTCCAGTAAAACCACTTTTTTTTTGTACAAACAGGCATACCGTGTTAATTAGTGAGCTTTAGATGTGCTGGTAGGTGGATTTTGTTACCTTTGGAAAGTGCCAAGCTTGCTGTTAATTTCCTCCTGCTTTCAGTCTTTGTGCTCAGCTAAACTACCTGTCTTCTGGCAGTAGCTTCATATTTATAATATAGACATGAAAGTGAATAATCCCAAAATATTGAATTATTCCTTTAAACAGATTTGTTAGTTTTTAAGATTTTAGCAGTTCCTTCATGGACATTCTTCTAGAGATTAGCAACTACTTACTGCATAATATCAACTCAACAATGTTTACTGTCTTTCTACTAAAAACTCAGATACATGTGCAGGTACTGACTGTCTTAAAACATGGTGCTATTTCCCCTAAAATTAGTACCAAAACACAGTTCTTCCCTGAAATTTCTGAGAATTATTTCAGCACGTATAAAATTAAACATCATCCAATTTTGTCTTATCTAATGCTAATTCTCTACTGCAACAACTGAGGAAAGTTGTAAAGAATGGAAAGCCTTCATGCCGGGATCAGCTAAGCTTCATTGTTTTTTTGCGACAGACGTGAAAAAGAAGGAAAGAAAACGTCCTCTCCCTATATTTGGAGGTGGGTCAGAGGTGACGTGGGAGGTTGAAGAGCGCAGGTCACTGAATCAAGGCAAACATTTCAGTCCAGCGGTCTGTTCTGGCCTCTCTGCCATCCGCCATGACGCCTGTTTATCCATCAAACTTCCTGTGTGTGTGTGTGTGTGTGTGTGTGTGTGTGTGTGTGTGTGTTCTGGACAGCTTACAATATGTGTGTCTGTGCATGTCTGACCTTTTCTTTTTTTTATCAAAATCTTCCCTCCCCCTTCTGCATCTGTTCTGTCTGTTTCAGTCAAACACACACGCACACGCTCACACATTCAGCACACATTCCTGATAAATCACAGCTTTGTGAACGTGTTAGTTCAGACCCAGGAGGCTGCAGTGTTCGAACATTTCTGTTGTGTAGAGAGAATAACTGAGAGGACAAACAACCACACTGACACACACACACACACACACACACACACACACACACACTCAGACACAGTTGTACTTTTAAAGACACCTCATATAGACAAGAAAGAAAACCTCCTGCAGTTACTGAAGGTGTAGAATACAAAACCAGGTGCAGCACAGTGCACACATACAGACATTAGTAGTGTTATTTAACCATTTACCTGATTCTACACCAACCTGGTCTCACTGGAAGGCATATAAATTGCGTGTCATGAGGACGCATTTTAGGCTGTTCGTGCGTCATTTGTACACCACGCAACAAAACTACCGTAATGTCCACAGTTAGGTTTAGGCAACAAAGCCACTTAGTTAGGTTTAGTTAAACGTCATGGTTGGGCTTAAAATCGTACGGAAATATACAGGAAACAACATAACAGAAGAACAGAAAACACATAACAAACGTTACCTATGAAACAAAACACCGGTCTCAAACACCGGTCTCCTGGTTAAAAGTCCTGTGTTTGTTGGACCCATCCACGTCCCCTCCCGACCGCCGTAAGCAGTCTTTCCCGCTTTTTATTCTACGTCACTAGTTCTGACCGTAGCATATTTACGCGGATGCGGTTACATTGCCGTCAGTGCAGACTACATGGCGTACAAATGACACGCCAAAAGCAAGAACAGCGTTGTTATTGCACACAAAAATGCCTTGCACATTATTGTGGCATTTATATACTTTTTTGTGCAAACTTCTTTACATATAATTTATATCTATATTTATTAAACGGCTTTGTTGAATACTCGATTCTGATTGGTCAATCACAGCGTTTTACGGTCTGTTATTTCATTATAGCGGACCGTTGCTATGGGCGCAGTTCTGGCATCGGACTCTGGCGGACCTTTTTCACTATTCTATATACAGTAGATTCATGCAGATGGACACACATACAGTACCTAATATAAACATTTCTTGCTTGTAATCGTTTTTTTTCTTTTACTCTTCTTTGTTACATATTTGTTAAAAACATTTTGACTCCGTTGATTCTGAATCTGACACAGAACACAATCTGTTGGAGGCTGTCACCCAATCAGAAATCATATCCATGATGTTTGTAAAATGAGCACAACTCCAACCTAAATTTCTTCTGAGTGACGTATCTTCCAGCTCCATCCAGCTTTTCTCACACACATGGAAAAGTCTGCATCTTTGATATCTCCCAGTAAAAGTTCCAGTTCCAGTAATTGTTTGAATTTTGGAAAGTCTGAGGGACTTTTTCTTATCCAGATATTATGCAATATGGAACGTGAAAGTGTAATACCCATTTTCAGGCCAACAAACATGTGGGACACTGGCTTCATTGTCTTTCTTCCAACCTTGGGTGCTCAGTGTTGTTGTGAAAGGGGGATTACACATTTCTATAAACTAACTACAGGATTTATAGAATTACTATAACCTTCTACTGTAGAAGCTCTCTCAACCATAAATCCTAATCTTTTAACTCTCAAAGACAAGTAAAAATATGCAGGTTGTACTCAATAATGTTGCCAAATAAAGGAGAATCGTTCTATGAAATTGCTCTGCTTCACCCTGTTTGCCATGTTGCATTAACCTCTTGAGGCGGCTGTTGCTCTGGAGGGTTTCCTATTGACCACAGGCTTCTAGAAGTGTCCTTGAGAAAGACGTTGAACCTCAAATTGTTTCCGATGGTTAATGGCTTTCATGGTAGCTTTGCCACTGTAGGCCTGAACAACACGTTCTCATCCCAACTCCTCACATACCGCCGCTTTGTCACGCCCATTGGCATCACTTTAGGTTTCGGCATCAAAACTACTTGGTTAGGTTTAGGAGAAAAAACAACATGGTTAGGCTTAAAGTTACTACGTTTTAAAGTGGAAAGGAAACTGGACGTTGTGAACATGGGACACGAACGAACAGCTGATTGTAACGGGAAGATAAAACGTAATACACGAGACAGGAGCAGCGACCTCCTGGATGAAAGCCTGGTGTTTGTTGGTCCCATCCACCTCCCCTCCCACCTGCCCTATGTGTGTCTTTTCGCTCTCTAAACTACGTCATCACAGCACTTTTTTTGAGTGTTTTTGTTGCTGCGGATGGGTTTACATTGTAGTAAATGGAAAACCCGGTGCGTGTCTTACAGGCACTAAATTCACACCAGGCTCGCCACAATAATGAAGGTTTTCTGCCGGTGGGGGGCGTTTTCATGTGTGAAGAAATTCTTTGTAAAATAGGTCAACATGTCCCAGGAGACACAGGATCTATTCACTGATTGGCTGTGGGTCATCTATGGCAACACTTCACCGCTAATGGTACATGTCCACAGCCTCCGTCCTTTCCACGCTTCCTATTCATTGTCTATGTAAGCAGCTGTGCAATGCATTCTGGTAGTGTGGCCGTGCAATTTGAAAGATGGGGCGTTACATTTGCCGCTCCTCATTTCCATAAAGTTGAGGTCTACGCTGCTTTATGCAAATCACAAATGTCTAACGCGACTGGCCGCCTCTGGAAACTCCCTAAAAACGTTTAAACTAAGCGTTGTCGAGCCAAAATAAAAACAGATTCAGCAACTACATGGCTTATTTCTCACATAAAACGTTTCCAGAAACACATTTCAAAATGCATTTTCGTGATATAAGAGAACGAACGTTTCCAAACGAGCCACCATGTTGGTTCCGGTTTGAGCAGCAGCCCACAAGGGAAAGTGTTTGTCCAATCAGGTGCAGAGTGCCTTGTCTCTAGTGGCAGCCCATCAAGCGTCTAATGCTGGGAAGCGAGGCGATCCCTCACAATAAAAAACGCCCCTGTGGACATTAAAGCTACCATTAAAGCTAAACTTTTCCCAACTTTTGTTGACAAAGCGTTATTATTTAATGCCCTGTGAATGAGAACAGGTGTGTACAGTGTGTACAGATTATGGATGAGTCAATGCATGTTTGTTACACCATGTCAAACACTGGCGTTTTTCAGTGAAAGTGGAGACACCGTCAGAGAAAACATCAGGAGGAATCACCCTCACACCCACACAATCTTTATTAAACTCCTCCACCCCCACCCCCTCTCTCTTTTCCCATATAGCAGCCAAAAAAAGGCAGAAGCTCAGCGACCGGCTGCTTCAGATACCCTGTGTTGGGTGTCTATTTTTAACCACAGACGTGTGTGTTGAGTAGAGCGCTGAGCTCTGGCTTTTGCACACAAATGCTGTAAACCCATGTTTCCCACCCAGCCGCAGAGATAAAGAGAGCGTCTGTTATTGGGGCGGACAGGCAGAACAACAATGAGCCCCGCTGAAGACACTCGGCGCTCACGCACACGCAAAACAAACACCCACGTTCTTTCTCTGTGAACGTGTGTGTGAACGCACGTGTGCAGCATTTTCTCTCCCACACACACACAAACATAAACAAATGAACACACTTAGCGACGTGCTTCGGTTATTTATATGTTATATATAAGCTGCTGATATCAAGTATTTTTAAATTTGACCACTCAGAAAAATGACTTTGATGATGAATTTTCCCAAGTGCTATTTTTGTCTGGGTGGAAAATCATCTAAATTTAACTTTAAGACAACCTGCTTTAATAATGGATGTTACTGGGTTTGTTCAGCAACACAAGCCAACAGTTCAGGATTCCATTATAAAGTACAGACGGGCACATAAGCATGAATAATACATACGTACATGACACACAGAAAGCATACTCCCACTTGCACACACGCACATGTACTCTGTGTCTTTGTCACTTCTTTCAGTGTTTATTAAAGGTGTGATAAGTGACACCAAGCCAGCGACGGCAGCCAAAACCTTCGTTCTCAGGGGAGGACGCCCTCATAGCTGAGCTGAATCTCCCATCGAGTTGTTGTTGATGTTGGTGTGTTGCATGCAGCTGTTTTTAATTGTCTTATTGCAACACATTTCTATATCTCTGATTCATCTGATGGAGACAACAGAATGGGAGGAATTTGGCGAGCGACTATAGCTGTGCGTCACGATGAAGGACATCCCTTGACAACGTAATCAAAGTCACGCCGTATCTGAGTTTCAGTAGGTTAAATCTCAAGGGAGTCGCCCTGATGGCTTGTGATCTAATGTGTCAACCCGCTACAGATGTCCTCATTTCGAAAAGTCACAACAGCGTACAGCACCACCGCGGTGGAGATAAATGGGTAATAGCTACAGTACAATCTGTTTCCCTTGTTTGATGCACAAAAGCCCTTTTCAGCTAAATGCCAGTGTTGCTAATGGAGACATTCATGCACATCTTCAAATGTCACTTTTAACCTCACGTGCTAGTGCATATTTTTTTTTTCCCAATTTGCTCGTTATTTATAATTATCAGCCACATCACTGGAAATATGGAGGGAGAAGAAACGACAATAATGACTTCCGACGGAATCCTCTTAGCTCTGCAATGTACAGATTATATAGGCGGAAGATTACATAAACCCATTTCATTCATTGGTTTGGTTTAAAGCCTTGTGTCTACCATATTTGTAACAAAGACAATGACTGCTTAACTGCAGCTTGCAAAGGCAGTAGACAGGCTCACGTGTTCCATGTTGAGAGAGTCTCACTTCACTTTTCTCCTGGTCTGCTCCACAGGAAGGTCAGAGGTCACATCACAGGTACAGAACAGGGATACATCAAACAGGGATTTGTCAGAAGATTGCAAAACTACATACAATTTGGTATGCCCTCAAACACCTGCAAGTAAATGCAGTATACTCACAGGCAAGGACAAACATTTTCTGGATTTAAACTGAAAATAAATGGACCAGAAACATGTGCCAGTGATAACCAGTTGCAGACAGTATAGTAGTTACATGGAACCGACACAAGTGCAGACAGGAGTCAACTTCTAATCAAGAAATATTTTATATTTGTCACTTTATACACCTAGTGTTTCTGTGCAGATGTTGAACTTTCCAGCGAAAGGTGAGATCACAGTGAGGTTTGTGGATTACCCACAGAAACCAGTGCATTGTTTCTCGAGAGACAAGCTGCTGTGGTGAGTTTCAAAGGTTATTCTTCAATGTTTGGAGCACAACAAACGAAATTCCAGTCACCCGCATTGTACTGTGGAAAACTCAGCGGCAGATATTTCAAAACTTCAGCAGATAAAACTGATGGCTAGATACCCCTATGAGTGAGCTTCAAAATGCAGTATCTTATTGGTTGGAGGTACTCAGAGCTTGTTGGGTCACACATCTCCATGTTAACAAAGTCAATCAGATCATCACAGAGACAGTGACACATTTCACACCACGTTTTTTATTCTTCACATGTTGAAATCAGGCCCACTTGCGTCACACTTGGCTATAGCTGCTGCACTTTCAAGTTTGGCAATGATGAATTTGTACTGTATGTACTACACAAGCCTTCAGCCATCTCCCTGTTGCAGAGGGTGAAAACATGCAGGAAGTTGCAGCTTAAGGTAAATTAAGAAACCTCACAGTTTCACTAATATATTGCACTTCTTTGGCCAAACCCCAGCAATCTGTATGGATATTTTTTTCACTGTACAATATGAACAATATGTAGAAATACTTTTTTTTTCTGTGGCTGCAGTGCTTCATCGTCTCTGCACATTTTGAATGGTTTACATTTACAACCTGTCAGCATTATTTTCACGAACCTTGGGAATAAATGCTTGCACCCAACCGTCCCTCAACAACAGTGCAACATAATGAGTGTTCAGTGTTTCTTCCTTACAGTAAACTGTATACTCATTGCATATCTGTAGGGGTTCCTGTAACTAAACAGAGAGATGCCGCTGTCTGATGTGATATATCTGATATGTCTCTGACTGTTGCTCTTCATCCCCTCCGGTCTCAACCTCTCTCTCCTCCCTCTCTTTGAACTCCTCTCATTTTTTCTCTTCTTTCATCTCTCTTTCTCTCAAGCCATTGGAGGAATGCCAAAGTCTTCTGAGAGGCCGGATATGAGCGGCGTTGCATTCCTGTCTGCTCTGCTGTGTCGAGGTGGACAGGTTAGACCGGCGAGTGGAGCCACATGACTCTTCTTCAGGTGACAGATGGGAACAAAACACAGAGGAACTCCACCTCTGGCCCCTACAACCTCCAACCACAGCCTCACCTCAGTACTGGAGGATTTCACTTTCTCAGGCTTTCGTATGCACCCTGTGCATATCTGGTCATAGCACAGTTTAGCCATCTGTGGGTTTTTTGCACGAAAATCAGTTTTAAACATTGCAGAGAAAAATGGTGTGAGACATTTTGCAAAACCCTTCAGCATGGATATTTTGCATTGGCAATTAACATTTTGCACATAATGTTCTATATAAACTTTTCTTATTACACAAAAACAAAAACATTATCTGGGTGGAGTTTCCTCTTATAGTATTTGCTGCTAAATATTAGTTGCATATGAAAACAATTTTTAGGAGACAAAGTTGATACAAACTGACGTGTTTGAAAGTAATAGTTTGTTTTTACGGGACTTCTGCTTTTGAATTTGTAGGAAAAAAAACAAACTGGAGCAGTACAGTTCTGTGTTTTTACAGTTTTTGTTTAACAGGGGTAATGCAAGTTGTTTATACATTTTGTCTGCGCTAGACTCTTTTGACAAAGCAAACTCCTAAACACACACATGCACACACAGTCACACAAAACTTTGTCCCTTTCACCCTTGGGTTGTGAAGTATGCACGCACACACACACACACACACACACATACACACAGCGCTCAAACACAATCCCATTTAATCACAAGAATCCTGACTGGGTGCATTCCTGTCGCACAGAGTTAGTACGATTTGCTTAATAGAGCAAACAATGGTATCTGTCAATTTCATTTTCATAAGCTGAAAGATTACAGAGCGATGTGCTTATCCTCTGTATCCAGTCCAGTGCACTGCGGTTCCTCTGCTTTCCCACGTCTGACAGGCACCACGTTGTATGCGAGTTCAGCAAACTGATTGTCAGGTGGATTCAAACCTTGCTGAGCAGAGCTGGACATGTTTTATACAGTAAGCCTACAGCGGAAACGGTTTTATGCATATTACATAGTGTAAAACCACAGAGGAGGGTTCTTGTTATTGTTTCAAGGTACTTTGCTGATTCTGACGGCATCTCTCAGCCGGCCCTGTGTCACCCTGGTGCCAGTATTCACACCAAAGGGCACCCTCTCATGTATTATTGCTATAGTATTACAGAGAAGACCTACTGACTGCCATTGTGATAAGCTGCTGCACCTGAAAGTCTGCATTGCTGTGTCATTGACTATACGCTGACTCAGAGTATAACCAACTCAATGACTACACCTGAGAAATGATTACAGTAATCGCACACAAATGTGCACAAACTGTAATGACATAAGCAGTTGTACATGCACTATTATGTGCTTATAAACACGGACACTGGTATGCTCAAGACATCGTAGTGCACGCAAATGTTCGGTCAATTTCACTCAACTCAATTCAACTTTATTTATACAGCACCTTTCATACAATCATGCAGCCCAAAGTGCTTCACAGAGCAAGATTTAAGCAGCACAGACAAAAAACAAAACAAACAAAGAAAAATTGACAACAATAAATAGAATTTTGCAAGACTAAAAATGACACAATAGACAATAAAATGTAAAAATAAATAAAAGTCACTAGAAGAAATAGACACACCTGCATGTACATGTATATGTACAAAAGCACACACATCAGTCAGTAACACATCCATTGTTTGCACGTAGAAGTATATTCATGAATATGAATGAATGTAAGCTTTATTCATGAGGGCTGGATTACTGATTCTTTGTTTTTGTGAAAATCCTGCACATGCACCTGCATTGTATGTGATTGCTTTTGTATGTGTACAAAAGTATGTGCATGCATGTGCAACAAAATACTTTTGTGAGCTTGTTTGTGCAGAGTGTCAGATTCTTTATGTGTGTGTGTGTGTGTGTGTGTGTGTGTGTGTGTGTGCGTGTTGCAGGTGGAGGAAAGAGGGGGCAGCCTGCAGCAGGGGACCGGAGAATTAAATGAAGGAAACGGGAAGGAAATGACGAAGGCTTGCTCTCCGAAACCGCAAAACTGCCACTCTCCCCTTTGTCGTCCTGTATGGAAACTTGGACACATAGCCTACACACACACACACACACACACACACACACAACACACAGCCTGTTGTTGTTGTGACTGTGATGAAAAATCTGGTACACAGGATCTGAGACACAGGATGGTAAACAATGAACTTGGAGAAGAGAGAGAGAGAATGAGGCATGGGTTCGAGGGTAAGTGAAAGACAAAAAAGGAAAGAAAGTGAGAAAGAATGTGGCAGACAAAGACAGGTGAAAAATATTTTTTAAAAAGGTGAAAACCTGATTTGACTGCACAGGAAAGGTTGAACGGCAACTGTTTGATACTTATATAACACAATCTTACTTTACATTCACAAGAGTTATACTACTTTCAAAGCAGAAACCTCGTAACAGCCGATAATAATTTTTCCTTTCATTCAGCACCCATTTTGTCAAAGTCAGCGTCCCATTTTTCAAACGGCTGTCGTCTCTTTTTTTGACATTAAGCTCTTGAAAGAGACATTTGTGAGTGGGAGCAGGTAAATCATGCACAAATAAAATGATTATTGCACATTTGTCGGCTGAACGGTGGCCGAATAAAGCTTTTACGCGCATTAACTTGAGAGCGAGGCAACATAGGAAGCCAGCACTTCCACACTGATCACTGATAACCCTGCAGGGGCAGCGGCGAGCTGGAGTGGCGACACAAACATCGCT